>AWUE01014681.1:0-62643 GCA_001974825.2 Corchorus olitorius
CTCACATCTCAAAATATCAATTGGAGAAGAGTAATCAACCATATTGACTTCGGATGCGGAATTCCCACTTAAAGTTGGCTTAGGAAGGATTTCAGGTTGATTTGCTGAAGAAGTTATATCATCAAGTTTGTCTAGGAAAGCAGCCTGTTTCGACCCTGAGAAGGTCGAGTTCGACCCGCTCCAGGTTGAAGCAGGAGAATTTCTCTGCCCAGTTCGACCTTCCTCAGGGTCCAGTTCGACCCTTTTTGAGGTTGAAACAGATTTTGTTTTCTCTTCTTTTTCAGCTTCATTCTCACCTTGGTTCACTTCCCATGCTTCATTTTCTTCTTCCTTAAGGGTATTGAGGTAAGCTTCAACCCTTCCTAAGGAATCAACAACTTGTCCCACTTGATTTCCCAGATCTTCCATTTCTTGTTCATGTATCGATAATTTTTGTTAATTAACGATTGTCCTTTAGCAAGTAACAACTGTCCATCAACAAGTTTTTCCATTAAAGCCACTAAAGTTGAATTTGGAGCCTGAACTTGTTGTGAGAATTGAATTTGTTGGTCCTCAAATTGGTGATAACTTGCATATGCCTCATAACACGAACCAAGAAAATGTTGACCTCCATGCTGCTCATATGGTGGATAATCTTCATAACCTGAATTATAAAAACAATGGTTGTAATAAGGGTCATAGTAAGAAAATCCATCATAAGCGCTAAATTGTTCCATAATAATGAAAATATAAATTAAGTTCAAGGAACGAGGAAACCAAATTTAGCCAATAATTCTTCAACACTTGAATGGAGGGGTGACTTGTAAAGCAGCGCCTAATGCCCAAACCTGCAAAATTAAGAAAAACACAAAAACACAAAAACAAAACAAAAACAAAATACGAAAAATAAAAACAAAACTAAAGGAAAGTAACAAAACAAATGAGGTCCTCGGCAATGGCGCCAAAATTTGATGGGTGTCGTATTCCACCAAAAATAAAATCATACGAAACCTATAGACAGGGTAAGTACGAGTCGATCCCACAGAGAACTATTGTTTTAATTGCTTTTCCTAAAGTTGTGAATTAAACTAAATGGGATGGGTTTTAGGAAGAACGTAATTTAACTAAACTAAATAAATAACAAAATAAAATACTAGTGAGATTAAAGAAACAATTAAATAGATATTACAATTTCAAGACAATCGCACTTTTGGGATAAAAGGATTTGATCCTTGGCATCAATTGGTATCTAACTTGGTAAATAGATGTCGTAGATTAACGTCATCAACCATTAATCTCTATCTTTCCTTAGTCTTCATTAGTCCCGACTCACAACCTAAACTAAATCCTAATAGGTGTACTAACCTAGTTCCAATCGTCTACTAGATTCAAGTAACCCGTTGCTTTAAGAACTAGAAAGATCTTAGCCAACAATAGACAATATTCACTAATATAGGCAACATTCAATCTATATTCAAGATTCTCTTAGAGGGCTACTCTAAGTTGTTACTAGGGATTCAATTACCTACGATTGCATATAGGAATCTCATCTAACAATAGAAATCATACCCAATTACAATAGATGACCATTCTAAATAATCAAACATGAAATCATTCAAATAATTCAGAGAAAATTGAAATACTTACAAGATGGATGAATAAGCGTAGAGCCTCACAAATCAAATACCCAAGAGATTGAAAGTCTCAAAATTAATTAACTAGAAAAGATAGATTACAAAATAATCAAGAATGAAGAAAACCTCCATCCTTGAATTTTGAAAATAATAGAAATAATGTTAAACCTAAATCTAAAGCTTCCCAAAATCACGTTCCAACCCTCAAAGCAAAATTCCAATTGAAAAGTTGCATGATTCCTCGCATGCGGCTGCATTTTAAAACATAAACCTAATATTTAGTTTTGGCAAATTACAATTTTGCCACAAATTTCCTAATAATTACTAAAGTAAATAACATGGGTATTTATGTTTTCCAAGGCCCAAACATTACATGTCCTGCTGGTATAATATAAGGCCCAAAAGAGGTTGAGCCCACGATTGAACAAATCCTAAATTTTGATTTTGCAGCCCTGTTTCGACCCTGTCAGGGGTCGAGTTCGACCCGCTCTAGGTTGAAACAGGAGAATTTCAGCTTGTTCTAAATAACTCCAATTTAGCTCCTTTTGCCTTGAAGCACTCCAATATGTATCTAAAACATAAATATGAATAAATTAAACATCAAGTACATAAAAATAGGCACATAATCAAATAGAATTAACATGTAAAATACAATAAAATATGTACCTAACACAGGTGATTCTAATATTTTTTTTTCTTCATTGTTTAGATGATTTTACTCTTTCTGCTTCTGCTAATTTCGTCATGCTTTTTGTATTAATTAGCATAGTTTCATCATGCTTCTTTTTTCGGTATTAACCTAAAGTTTTCTTTTGATTAATCTTATCCAATTTGTAAAGTTTTATGGTCCGCGCGGTGTGTATAATAAAATTGCAGCTTAAAACTCTTAACTGGGAATGCTATTTTTGCTATTTTTTTCCTGTTCTTTAGTCTGTTTAAGTGAATCCATGACCATGACACAGATGTGAGTGCTTGCATGACCTGAATTACAAATGATTCCAAGAATATCTCTGCCTTTCCTTTTTTGAATCTTTATGTTAATCTCTCTCAAACCTTGGTCTTTGATTGAAGAATTGTTTAGGACTCTTGGCGAAAACGTGGTGGGAAGAACTCAAATTTTATTAAACAAGTTCTAAAATTACAATACACACTTGCACACTTACTACAACACTCTGTTTTCACTCAACTCTTATATACTTGCTCACTCTCGACTTCACTCTATTTTTCTCTCAATTCACTCTTACTTCCTCTCTTGACTACCACTCCTCTCATTCTTATACTCACTCTACTTCCTATTTATACTAATTAATGTCGGTTACTAAACCGACTTACAAATGACTAGACAATTCTAGTAACGTTGCTTAATGTAAAATATCTAGACTAATTCTACAACTATCTAGATTGTTCCTTATATCGGTTAATTGCAAAGCTTATCTATTTGCTTAACCGACTTTAGCTAATCATGAATTTTCTAGACTACATGCTTCTACACTATTCTAGTGTTTAGATAGTCGGTGAATCTTAACACTCCCCCTCACCGACTACTCTCTCCAATTGTTGGCCTCGTAGTTGTCCCAAGTTGTCTTTGAAATTCTTCAGCTTCGGTACCAACTCTTGAATCTTGTTTTGCTTCAAGCCTTGAATTTATTCTTTCATGGCTTTTCTCCATTCCGCTTACTTGCTCGTTTCTTCAACCAAGGCAACATTGGCATATTTCGGATTTGGTTTCCGTTGTCTCAAAGATCTTCGCAGAACTGGTTGAACAACTTGTTCTTCAATTTCTCTGACCTATCTCCATCATGAGTCTTTATTGGAGACCGCTCACCTACATGTTCTTCATTTTCCTCTTCTCTTGGTAAAGTCTCGGGCTGTTCGTCCACCTTTTCTTGTAACTTGTCTTCAATTTCATTCGAGTCAGGCAGCAACACGGCTTGTGGCGACCACCACGAAGTTGTCTCATCGAACACAACATTCCTTGATACGTAGCATCAGCCCATTATAGGATCGCAACATCTCCATCCTTTTCTTTGGTTATCATAACCCACAAATATGCAGCGAACTACCTTCTTGTCGAATTTGCTATGTAAGTGGTCAGGCAAAAATACGTAGCAAACACAGCCAAATACTCTGAAATGGCTTACTGTGGGTTTTATGTTCCATAATTTTTCGAATGACGATATAAAGCCAAGCCTTGCTTGCGGAAGCCAATTAATCACGTGGGCTACAGTCTTCGGGCATTTAGCCCAAAATCGTGGTGGCACATTTTTCGCGTGTAGCATGCTCCTGCATATCTCTGCTAGGTACCTATTCCTTCTCTCAGCAACTTCGTTTTGTTGCGGTGTTCTCGGACATGTCAACTGCCGACGAATTCCACACTCTCGCAAATAATCTGAAAATTCTTTAGATGTGTATTCCCCACCATTGTCTGTACGTAGACATTGTATCTTCCGGCCAAGTTCTTTCTCAACTTTCTCTTTGAATTCCTTAAACTTAGCAAACGCCTCTGATTTTTCTTTCATAAAATCTACCCATACGTACCTTGAGTAGTCATCAATAAATGTGATCATATAGCGGTTCCCGCTGACAGAGGGTTGCTTCACTTTGCCAAAGACATCGGAGTGAACAAGTTGGAGAGGCCTCTTGGATCTGAACTTTGACTCCATGTACGGCAATTGATGAGCTTTTCCGTACTGGCAACCGGCACAGATAGTGTCTTCCTTCACATCTAACTGTGGAAGACCTTTAAGCGTCGACTGCTTCATCATCTCCTTCAACTTGCGATAGCTAACGTGTCCAAGTCGTGCATGCCACAAATCGGCTGTCTCATTCTTTCTTGTCTTGTCCACATAAGCTGTCTGAGCGGACATAACATATACAGATTCCATCCACTTTCCTTCCATTATCGGTGGACTGGTCGGCTTTATGCTTGGATATACTTTAATGTCCTTTGGGCCAAAGACTACATAATTTCCAGAATCTGTTAGTTGTGCAACTGATAACAAATTTTTCTTCATACCTGAAACGTGAAACATGTTGTCAAGTTGAACTTGATGTTGGCCCGACTTTGGAGCAATTTTTGTCCTACTGATATTAGTGATTGGCAACCTGGAGTTGTTTGCCGTCACAACCACATGTTTTCCGGCATATGTGGAAGCATTGCTTAATTTCTCTTTATCACCAGTCATATGGTTTGAACAACCCGAATCAACTATCCAATCGTCATTGTAGTTGATTTTGCTCACCGTTGACAGTGCTGCCTTTTCCTCTGGCACAACGATGCATGCTACTGCAATCTCTTCACGATCGTCGTCTCCTCTCGAAGTGGTAGCAATATTTCCTTGTGCTCACTTGAACCGGCAGTCTCGAGCAAAGTGGCCAACCTTGCCACAGTTGTAGCATTGATAACTCTGACGACGGTATCTCCTTTCTTTATTATTTCCATTTCGAGCAGGTTGAGCTCCCCCATGTTGCGGACCTCTCCCATGTGGGCCATTCCGCCATCCTTGTCTGCTTCTCGAGCTTTCACCTTCATTAGCCACTTTCTTTTTGGCAAAGAGAGCCTTCTCGTCATCTTCAATGGAGACTTTAGACACTTGCTTAACCAAAGTCTCTTGATCAACAAGGATATTTTGCAACTCAGTAAGAGTTGGTTCCTTGGCCCAACCGCGTGTTGCCGTAATAATTCCATGGTATTCCGGTCTCAAACCATGGATGATGATTCTTCTCATCCTCGCCTCGGTGATAGCATTTTGTGGATCTAGTTTTGAGATTTCATCACAAAGAAATTTAACTTTTGAAAAATATTCACTCACCGGCATATTTTGTTGTGTAGTTGAGAGGAGCTCATTCTCTAACTGTTGTAGCTTGGCATCGTTCTTTCTTGCAAACAAAGTTGCAAGTGTGTCCCATGCTTCCTTTGGCGTCTTGGCATCCTTAATCCGATGAAGTAAGCCATCCTCGATGGTCATTCATAAGACGTACATGGCCTTACCCGCTTTAATCTTCCATTGCCTCAAGGCCTCGGCTTCCGTTGGTGGTGTTGTGCTGTGACCACCAACCATTTCCCACATATCTTGTCCAAGTAAGTAAAATTGCATACGTATGCTCCATGTGTTGTAGTTTCCACCATTTAATTTCTCGATAGTACTCACATTGCTGGAAATGTCTGCCATTATGATTTGATAGTGCCCGGCACTTCACTTGAACTTGGTCCTTGACCAACGTACCTTCACAGTCCCAGACTGTAAACCAGCAGAATCTCCACGTCTCTTCAAACAATGGTCCCTGACCGCCTAACTCAGATACCAAATTGTTAGCGAAAACGTGATGGGAAGAACTCAAATTTTATTAAACAAGCTCTAAAATTACAATACACACTTGCACACTTACTACAACACTGTGTTTTCACTCAACTCTTATATACTTGCTCACTCTCGACTTCACTCTATTTTTCTCTCAATTCACTCTTACTTCCTCTCTTGACTACCACTCCTCTCAATTCTTATACTCACTCTACTTCCTATTTATACTAATTAATGCCGGTTACTAAACCGACTTACAAATGACTAGACAATTCTAGTAACGTTGCTTAATGTAAAATATCTAGACTAATTCTACAACTATCTAGATTGTTCCTTATATCGGTTAATTGCAAAGCTTATCTATTTGCTTAACCGACTTTAGCTAATCATGAATTTTCTAGACTACATGCTTCTACACTATTCTAGTATTTTATAGTCGGTAAATCTTAACAAGGACTTGCTTCAATTAATTCTAAGGGTATTTACTGTTTTTAGTGTGTGCTGTGTTTGGTGCAGGATTTATATTAACTCACAATTCAAAAGGATTTGAGTATGTGAGCGTGAAACATGATCTATGATCCATTCTATAGATTGGTAGTAGTACTGATAAATCCTCTAAATCATCTCTATTGTTTAGGTGAGAACCAAGGTCCAAAATCCCTGATATTTTGCCCTTTAGTCCTTGTTGTGGTGAATGGAATTGCAGCTTAAAATTCTTAATTTGAAATGCTTATATATATACACAAATTTTGCCTCACCAATGGAAATTTGAACTTTAGATAAGCTGCATTTTTCTTTTCTTTGTTTTTCCTCTGTTTTAAGTTGAACCATGAGACAGATTTAAGGGCATGTGTATCACTGATGCCACGGCAACACCCTTGAATTTGTGGTGAAGGAACATTAAATTGGACATAATGAGGAAGAATCTGTACAACATGCTTAATTTCTACTATGTAACTGGACAGCTTGATGTATGGGTTGGGATGGAGATGTCAGTTTTGGCATAACTTTTCTTCTCCCTTCCCTTCTGTATTTGCTTGGACAACATGTACAAGGCACTCTCAGTTCCAAGGCAATTCCGTAGTACATATAGTAATTATTTGCAGAGATAAGCCATAAAAATAAGTAGTATGAATAAGTCAATGCTTTAATTTGATAAGGGTCTAATGTTTATTTGGTATTCGCGCAATTAAATGGTTTTCCTACCCACTCTAAAACGTTTTAGCCTTTAGGCATTGGACATCTGTTGTGGTCTCTGAGTCTCTTCACTTTCCCTTTTCCTACCTCCTTTATTTATTTATTTATATTCATGTTCATCTTTGTTGTTCAATGAAGAGTTTGCTTGTTAGGTTGTGTAAAAGACGACCATTTTGTCAGGAACAGGACATCAACTTGATCAGGTGACAAGCATATCTTTCTCTTCTTTGTTTACATTGTTTTTCTAGGTTTTGCTTTCTGCTCCTGCTAATTTCATCATGCTTATTAATGCCCATGAAAATCGATATGTGAAATTTAAGTTTATTGGAGGAGAGAGGTTCTGCAAATTATAGGATGGATTGCATTCATTTTACGTGCTAGGTTTTAGGAGCTTATATTTATTGGCTGAAATTCCAGAAGAGGAATCCCAATTTTTTCCTCTTGAAATCCAGCACTAATGCTACATTATTATTATACCATTACTGACTTTATCCCATCTCATTTCTCCTTTTTAAAGTTTTAACTTCCTTGGAAAGCACAAGAAAAGAAGTGGGATTGGTTTTCTAGCTCATATATATGCCTAATGGCCAAGCAAGAAAATATTGATGGGGGCTTGGACAAGATGAGTAATTTGCCTGATGGAATCTCTGTCACATCATCTCTTTCCTTCCGATGAAAGAAGCGGTTCGCACTTCTATTCTGTCAACTAGGTGGAGGTATCTTTTTGCTTCAATGACTTGTCTTCAGTTTGATGATCCGTTCCTTTGTCAATATGGAACCACTCATCCATCTGTTAACAACTTCATGAACTTTGTGGATAGACTGTTGTTTTTCTCGAGTAAGGCAACTCTAGAGTGCTTTCAGCTAAACTTTTCGGAGGAATCAGGTATTGACGGTTTATGCATTTATGGGTGGATATGTGCTGCTCTGTGGCGTGGTGTTAAGGAACTTAAGTTATTCTTTGATTTTGAACATCAACCCATATTGTTGCCTACTATTCTGTTTACTTGCAAGTCGCTGGCAACACTGAGTTTGATGAAGAGCAATTTTGTTATGACTGTCCCTAGTGGTGTTTGTTTCCCGAATCTCAAGAATCTATGTCTCACAAGAATTGAATTTTCTGATAATGATACGGTTCAAAGGTTATTTTCTAGTTGCCTTGTACTTGAGAATTTGGTTATTGATGAATGTCGCTTTGGAATGATAAGCGAGCTCAATATTGAATTTTCTCAAGGGATTGGAACTCAATATGCCAACACACCTCAAAGATTCAACTGATTTTGAGGAACTGGCATATGATTATGTAATCACGATTGATGCTCCAAATCTTGTCTACTTCAAATATGATGACCTTCTGTTAAAAGGGTATTCAGGGAACATGCATTCTCTTGAAGAAGCTGAAATTAGTATAATTATACATGATGAGGCAGGAGAGCATGATGGTCATAAGTGCTGCAACTGAGCTTCTTCAATTAATTCGAAATGTACAGGCACTTCACGTAACCATTGACCATCATGGAACGGTTAGTAAATTAGCATTCATGCCAATGCTTGTATTTAATATATGAATTATACTGAATACAGATTTGCTTTTTCTAAATTTCGAATACAGATTTTTGTTTTGGACCGTGAACCAGTGGTTGCACTTGACAAACTGGTTGAGTTGGAAATTCTTGAGAAATTTCAGGATTGCGATGGATTTGACTGGCAAGAAATGTGGCTTTTAGAGCTTCTGCAACGTTCGCCTAATTTAGAATCCCTTGACTTCTCTCTTCAGGTAGGGAATGAGTTCTATCTATCTATGTCATCGTCATGTTTCCTCAATAGTAATGCTAAACCCCCTTACATTTTTTCTTTATTTTTTTTTATTTTGTGTTTATAGGGATATCCAGGAAATGGAGTTTGGCATGCACCTGAAAAAGTACCTTGTTGTTTGTTATTTCAACTCAAGGAGATTAAACTCTACTCAGAATCAGATGCTGGGAGATGGATGTTTGAATTGATTAAGTACTTGTTGAAGAATATTGCAAGAGTTTTGAGGAAGCTCATAATAGATACTCGTCAACAGAATAGAGACAAACAATTGAGGTTTGCCAAACAACTATTGGCGTTAGCAAGGAATTCAGCATGTCAAGTCCTTATTTGATGAATTATGATATATCCCTTAAATCTCATCCTTTCCAAAAACTTTACAGCTTAAAAGCTTGACTTGAAATGCTCATCTAAATTTGTTTCCATTTTCATTCTCAGTTTATGAACTTTTTCTGGACATCAACCTGACCAGGTGATAATATTTTTCTCTTCATTGTTTACATGTTCGTCTTTTAGTATTACGTTTTACTCTGCTAATTTCATCATATGATTGTATGCCAATGTAAATAGATATACTAATTAGTATAGTGTTTCTCAAAAAGAAAACAGAATTTTACTATTGAATTCCAGGAAAAAAAAAAAAAAAAAAGCTATATTCAAACCTCTCTGTTGTGTTATGAAAATAAAAACTCTCCAATACTATACTATTACATGTAGCTATTTGATAGGCACTTAATTACCTTAATTATTTATGCTTAAGTTGTTGATTTTTAATGCCTATCTTGTTTAATTGATACTTAATTGTTTTGTTTTTGTCTCATAGGTACTTTTGGAGATGTTAATGATGAAACAAGACAAATCAAAGTGATTTTCTGAAATAGAGAAGACTGCAAAGTGTGAAGTTTCTGAGCCTTGCCGTGCCGTATGCAGGAAGGCACCCATGCTCTGTTTGGGGAGCCCCCTTGCCGCGCACGGAAGGGTCCTGACAAATTGCGATATTTAGCAGATTTTCCTAATTGTGATGGGTTTTTCTCCAGATTTCAACTTAAATTATCTTCCATGACTTATGAGCTAAGTCAAGTGTGAAGTTAACTAATTTTCTAGTCTTTTTAGGATTTCAAACTTATTTATTAATTAATTATTTATTTCCTAGTTATTTTAGGATTAGGTTTTAATCTTTAAATTAACATTTTTGAGATATTTTTAAGGGAAAATTTAAAAAAGGGCACTCTACCAAGAATATATATTACTTGATCTAATGGAGATAAAGAATTATTATTTGGTAAATCTTACTTAATAAAATTATTAATAAGGAAATTGTAATTACTTTTTAACCTTACCATGAATTAACAATCTTACTGTTGGTTTCATTTTGTTCGTATTGGGAATTTTCTTTCTTTCTTATAATAATTCTTTTTTGAGGAAAGTGATAGAAAAACCTGCAAAGAAAAATTGGAGAGATTGGATTTGATTTGCAGGAAGAAAAGGTTAAGGTTACATAATTTGGAGAAGGCGACCGAATAATAATTATTTTTCTGAGGAAAGTGCCAAGCCTTTTTGATCTCATGGCAAGAATCCTTAGGCATACAATTTTGGGTTCCGAAAGAAGTTTGAGAAATATTCAAGATATCAGAAGAAGAATTGGGTCCCGTGCTTTTGGAACGTGCTGCTGCTACTTCTTCTTCTTCTTTAGGCTTGACAATGCCTATTGGATTATCCATGAGGTTGGAATTGGGAAAGGGGAAATTGTTTGGATAAACAGTAGCAGGCTGGAGTTTTGAATCCCAGCTGTTGGTTTCGAATTGTTTGAAAGGTAGAGTTGTGCAAATTCTCTCTAAGAGTAAGGTTAAAAAGGTAATTACAATTTCCTTTTTAATAATTTTATTAAGTAAGATTTACCAAATAATAATTCTTTATCTTCATTAGACCATGTAATAAATATTCTTGGTAGAGTGCTCCTTTTTTAAATTTTCCCTATTTCTAAATCGAAGTAAGCCATAATTTTTCTTCCCTTGTGTATTTGCTTTTCACAAAATGTGAAAGGGCATTTTCAGTTCCTAAGCAAATTAATTGCATAGGAAAGCCATAAAATAAGTGCGAATCTATTCAAAATGGGTCCTTTGGGCTTTTTTTCAGGAGTTAATTTGATCAATTAAGGGTCTAATTCTTTGGTATTTGCTCAAATAATTGGTTTTCAATTTTTTTCTTTGAATTTGAAGAAAAAAAGAAACAACTTTGCTAACAATACAATTATAAGTAAAATTACAATTATATACAATTATTAATTATATATAAATATTTAATTTTATTATATTATTTATATATTGTTTATTTAGTAAAATTTATTAGTAATGAGGATAACGGCCCTATTGTTCTGATGGAGAGAAGAGCCTATGATTAGCATTTTGGGAAATTTCCAAACGAACAATTTCAACGAAATTTTTCAATTTCTTATTTTACTATATTCAATTGTATGTATTCCTCTATCCGTAGAGTACATTGATTGTATAGAAATGGCTATAACAAAGAACTGTTCATACTATGAACATAGTATGATGGCGGTTAGGTAAATATGATGGCGGTTAGGTAAATATGCCCCCATCGTTTAGCGGTAGGGATGGCAACGATGTAAATAATTGTGAAATTTGCACTATCCAAAACTGAAACCGTTTAATTATCCACTATTCAAATTCGTTTAAAAACCGCTTAAAATTCTAGACCCAATATCCGAATCCGCACCGAACCGTTTAACAATATCCAAATCCGCACCGCAAAACCATTTATTAAGCGGATATCCGTCTAAAAATCGAATCCAAATCCAAAACCGCCAAATTGGTCCAATTTTATGTTTTAAACGGATTTTATACGGTTTTTATGTGGATATCCGCTATCCAAAACTACTAGTAGATTATAATCGATTTTTATACAAATATCCGCTATCCATGACCCTAAAACCGAAACCGCTCCAAAATCGCAACCAAAACCACAACGGATAGTGTTTCAACTATCCAAAACCGCTCCAAAACCGTTAAATAAACGGTTTCAGATTTTAAACGATATAAAACGAATCGAATATCCGCAAAAAAACTGCACCACTGCCATCCCTATTTAGCGGTTCGAGACATCTCTCTTTCAAGGAGGCGGCATGGATTCAACTTCCCTTGTGGGTAGGGAACTACGAAAGGATGTTGATCATGGATTATCAATAAATCTATAATTGATTCTTCCAAGTTTCTTCACTTTCTTTTTTTGATTTTTAAATATATAAATAAAAAAACCCAATTTCAAAATTTCAAAAAATATATTGAAAACTTAAAAATTGGATTAACCAGTGACACATCAGCATTCCGTTATGGTTAATGCGATGTGCATTTACAACTCTTTCATGAAAGATTCAAAAGCTAATTTTCATGTTTAAATTCTAAAAATTACTTTTGAAATTTTGTGATTTAGATTGATAATCTATTTAATTTCATATTTTTTTTTATCCAAATGTTCGATTAACAAAGATCCCTTCATAAAATTTTCGATCCCGCAGCGTAGCGCGGGAAAAAAAAACTAGTTGTAATTAAAATAATTAGCTTCTTAATTCCCATCCAATTTCTCCTTTCAGCTTCCTTGGAAAACACTAGAAAAGAAGTGGGATTGGTTTTCTAGCTCATGTCATATGCCTAATGGCCAAGCACGCAAATATTGATGGGCTTGGACAAGATTAGCAATTTGCCTGATGAAATTCTCTGTCACATCATCTCTTTCCTTCCTATGATAGATGCAGTTCGCACTTGTATTCTATCAACTAGGTGGAGGTATCTTTTTGCTTCAATGACTAGTCTTCATTTTGATGATGATCAATTTGGAACCACTCCATCTGTTAACAGCTTCATGAACTTCGTGGATAGTCTTGTTTTACTTGAGTAAGGCAAGTCTAGAAAGATTTCGGCTAAGCTTTTCAGAGGAAGGTATTGATAGTTTACGCATTTATGGGTGGATATGTGCTGCTTTGTGGCGTGGTGTTGAGGAACTTAATTTGTCAATTGTCATTAAGATTTGAAGATAATGAACTCATATTGCCTACTATTTTGTTTAATTGCAATTCGCTAGTGACGCTGAGTTTGACGAGAGCAATTTTCTTATGAAAGTTCCAAGTGGTGTTTGTTTTCCAAATCTGAAGAACCTATACGCCTCACAGATATTGAATTTATTCGTAATGATTCGGTTCAAAGGTTGTTTTCCAGTTGCCTTGTACTTGAAGATTTGGTCTTTATAATGAATGTTGGTTTGGAATTATAAGCGAGCTCAATATGTGTAATCCTTCACTTAAGAGATTGGAACTCAATATGCCAACACACCTCAAAAAAACAACTGATTTTGAGGAATGGGCATATGATTATTCAATCAGTACGATTGATGCTCCAAATCTTGTGTATTTCAAATATGATGACCTTTTGTTAAAAGGGTATTCAGGAAACATGCATTCTCTTGTAGAAGCTAATATTAGTATAATTATACGTGATGAGGAAGGAGAGCATGATGAGCATAAGCGTGCTGCAACTGAGCTTCTTCAATTAATTCAAAATGTACAGTCACTTTGCGTAACCATTGACCATCATGGAACGGTTAGTAGACTTAGCAATATTCATGCCAGTGTGACTATGCAAGTGTAACACTGCAACAAAATTAGACTGAGTATGGTTTGATTTTTTTTTTCTTTTTCTTTTTACTCATGTCAACAATTTGTATTAAGAACGGATATAGTTAAGGAATATTACAAAAAGAAATTTTTTATGAAATAACTAAAGAACAATAAGAATAAAGTAAGAACAGATGGAGAGAAAGAATGAATTCTTATTACTCAGAGAATTGAGAATGTAGAATGAGATGTTTACAAATGAACTGAGGTAGCCTATTTATAGTTGAACCTCATAGCTGGAGATAACTCATAGATACAAGATAAATCAACATAATTAAATAATATCACTAATTATCTCCTGGATAAATGTTGCTGATAATCTTCTCTTTTATCTCTGATAATTCTCTCCATTTATCACTTGATAATATCTAGCCAGATAAATGATGTGAAAGTCCATTTATTCATAACACTCCCCCTTGGACTGAACATCATTGTGATGGCCATCTTAGACGTATTATGGTTGCCTCGTTAAAAACCTTGAGTCGGAAAAACCCGGTGGGACAAAAACCGGACTGAAGGGAAAAAGAGTACAACCTAGTCCCTCTAATGTTGTCTTCAGGACAACACTAATTTAATGTGCTATTGCTGCCTCATTAAAAACCTTAAGTCAGTAAAAACCCAGTGGGATAAAAACCAAATAGAAGGGAAAAAGAGTACAGCGCACTCTAATCGCTCCCCCCTGAATTAAAACAAACCGATACTTCTGGGGCATCTAATCATTTCCACTTATGGGAAATTAATCTTGCATCTTGTTAACTCGCCGCATACCAATGCCATAAACAAGTTTCTCAAATGTTGATGTCGTCAAAGATTTGGTAAATAAATCTGCAAGATTATCAGTGGAGCGAATCTGTTTGACATCAACTTGTTGACTTTCTTGGAGTTCATGAGCGTAGAAAAATTTTGACGAGATGTGCTTGGTCCTATCACCTTTAATATATCCTCCCCTAACTTGTGCAACACAAGCAACATTATCTTCATAGATAATAGTGGGAGAGTCTTCAACCGGTTTCATTCCACATGTGTTTTGGATGTGGGCTATAATGGATCTTAACGAAACACATTCTCTTCCGCCCTCATGGAGGGAAATAATTTCAGAGTGGTTGGAAGAAGTAGCTACTAGCGTTTGCTTAGTAGAACGCCAAGAAATGGTCGTGCCATTATAGCAAAACAGGTAACCGGTTTGAGAGCGAGCCTTATGCGGATCGGATTGATATCCAACATCAGCATATCCTACTAAACCAGAGTTAGTAGTTTTCTTAGAATAGAATAACCCCAAATCAATAGTTCCTCGGAGATAGCGGAAGATATGTTTAATCCCATTCCAATGTCTCCGTGTTGGCTCAGAACTAAAACGTGCCAACAAATTCACCGCAAAAGCGATATCAGGTCTCGTGCACTGTGCCAAATACATAAGCCCCCCAATAGCATTAAGGTATGGTACTTCAGGACCAAGTATATCCTCATCATGTTGTTTAGGACGAAACGGGTCCTTTTGGGGATCAAGAGACCTTACAACCACAGGGGTGCTCAAAGGATGAGCCTTGTCCATATTAAAGCGTTTAAGCAACTTTTCAGTGTACGCTGACTGATGGACAAGTATACCATGTTCGTTGTGCTCAAGCTCTAGACCAAGGCATAATTTGGTTTTACCCAAATCCTTAACCTTAAACTCATTTTTCAAGTATTCAGCAGTCTTTGATAACTCTTCAGGAGTTCCAATTATGTTCATATCGTCGACATAAACTGCTATTATAGCGAATCCGGTTTCAGATTTCTTGATGAACACGCATGGGCAGATGGGATCATTCATGTACCCTTCCTTAGTTAGGTACTCGCTTAAGCGTTGATACCACATGCGACCGGATTGCTTTAACCCATATAAAGATCTTTGCAACTTTATTGAGAATAAGTTGCGGGGAGTGTATGCTTCAGTCATTTTGAATCCCTCGGGAATTTTCATATAAATATCGGAATCTAATGAACTGTATAGATATGTCGTCACAACGTCCATAAGACGCATTTCCAAGTTTTCTTGGACTACCCAACTTATAAGGAAACGAAAAGTAATTGTATCCATCACAGGTGAATACGTTTCATCATAATCTATCCCAGGTTTTTGAGAGAATCCTTGGGCTACGAGTCGGGCTTTATATGTCACGACTTCGTTTTTCTCATTTCGTTTCCGGACAAAAACCCATTTGAATCCAACAGGCTTTACATTGTCAGGGGTTTTAGTAATGGGTCCAAAAACTTCACGTTTGGAAAGGGAAGTCAATTCAGCCTGGATTGCTTCCTCCCATTTAGGCAAATCTTGCCTTTGACGACATTCGGTAATTGACCGAGGTTCATAATCATCATTCATAATTTCATGAGCAACTGAGAGAGCAAATGCTTCATTGATGATTATTGTATTCCGATCCCATATTTCATTATAATTGTTCATGGGAATTTCAGTATTCCTAGGATTGGTGATCTTTTCATGGGTCTGTGCCTCTTCAGGGGCAATATGCTCTCTTTCACTAGGATATTGAGCCATTTCATGGGCAATTTCTTTTCCTCGAGAAAGATCAATAAGCTCATCTAGAGCAGATTCAGGATTTCTCCCCCTTCTTTTTCGAGGAACAGTGCCCTTTGATCCCATTGGTCTACCACGCTTCAGGTGTGGGCCACTTTGATCCATCTCGGGTTCTACAGGAACATCTATCCTAGCTGGAACGTTTGCAGCTGGAATATGAGACTTTGTAACTCTAGCAGTCTCATTAAATGCATCAGGCATTTTGTTTGCAATTTCTTGTAAATGGATCAAGCGTCGCACCTCATTTTCACATTCAGGTGTTCTTGGGTCTAGATGAGACAAATTTTTCTCGTTCCATGAGAAAGTTTCAACATTTTTGTGCTTTCCATCTGTGAAAGCCTTTGATGTCCCAAGTGATGGGAACACAGTCTCATCAAAGTGACAATCCGCAAATCTAGCAGTAAAAATATCACTTGTCAATGGTTCAAGGAACCTAATTATAGACGATGAATCAAACCCAACGTAAATGCCCAAACGGCGTTGGGGACCCATTTTAGTCCTTTGCGGTGGTGCTACAGGCACCTGCACCGCGCAACCAAAGGTGCGAAGATGTGAAATATCTGGCTCATGACCCAAGACTATTTGAAGGGGGGAATGTTGATGAGAAGTAGTAGGGCGCAATCTAATCAATGCCGCAGCATGCAAAATAGCATGACCCCATGCTGAGGAATGGAGCTTTGTTCTCATCAACAAAGTCCTAGCAATTATTTGGATGCGTTTTTATCAAGGATTCCGCTAATCCGTTTTGTGTATGAACATGGGCAACAGGGTGTTCAACTTCGATTCCAAGAGAAGCACAATATTCATCGAAGCTTTTTGATGTGAACTCACCCGCATTATCCATCCTTATGCTCTTGATTTGATAATCAGGGAAATGTGCCCGAAGCTTAATGATCTGCGCAAGTAAACGTGCAAAGGCGACGTTGCGCGTAGGTAATAGGCAAACATGGGACCATCTACAAGATGCGCTCACTAATACCATAAAATATCGAAATGGTCCAGTTGCAGGCTGTATTGGCCCACAAATATCCCCTTGAATTCTCTGCAAGAATGATGGGGATTCAAAATCAACCTTTGTAATAGAAGGTTTAATAACGAGCTTTCCTTGTGAACAAGATTCACAAATATAATCCTTGGACAACAAGACTTTAAAGTCCTTTAAAGGATGTCCTCTAGTATTCTTGATGATCCTACGCATCATCGTAGCACCTGGATGACCAAGGCGATCATGCCAAAGTCCGAACACATCAGGGTTCACTAATTTCCAGGGTATTGTTGCATATGATTCCATAGCTCGTATACTGAATAAGTACAATCCCATTTTAGAAGCTTCCAGCTTCTCATGGATGGTCTTTTGGCCCATCTTATGAGATATAATGAAGAGATAATCTTTATTCAGTTCAGTAGCTGTTTCAAGATGGTACCCATTACGGCGTACATCTTTATAGCTAAGTAGATTTCTTCTTGATCTACCACTTAATAATGCATCTTCAAGATGCAAAACAGTGCCATTTGGCAAAATAATTGTGGCATTCCCGTAGCCATCTATAATATTAGCAGGACCAGATATGGTATTGACATTTGCCTTGCACAATGTCACGCTTGAGAAAAAGTCTTTGCTATGTAAAATAGTATATGTTGTAGCACTATCAAGCAAACATACATGTTCCTTTTTCTCAATAATTCTCATTTGCACTTATGTTTGACAACTTCAAGTGTCAAATGGCAAAAGGAAATAAATATGATCAAAATTTACTCAATAAGTAGAGAATAAAATTCATTTATTGATAATCATATTCAAATCTTCCTTAGGAACATAGTCACCTAAGGGTGAATACATATAAAAGCATAAAGGAAATATAAAATTTCTAAGTCTAGGATGTTTTCCACCATTCTGGTGACTTGTCATGATCCCCAAGGAAATCAGAGACTTCATAACTTTTTGCTTTGAAGACATCAGCAGACTTTTCACTGGTCAAAGTAGCATTGACTTCAATATCAGTCAAATTTTTGTCATTCTCAACGGCATGGGTCTCAAGACGTTTGCCTTTTCCCTGTTGAGATGCCTTATATAAATCAACCAAGTGTCTTGCTGTACGACAGGCACGTGCCCAATGTCCAGTCATCCCACAGCGGTTGCAAGAGCCATCATTTTTGCGATTGTGGTTACTATTACCATGCTTCTTCATAGGCTGCCTCCCTTTGGAGTTATTTTGGGGAGTCTTGTGGGTGGGTTTCCCACCACCCTTCTGGGGATAATTCCCACGCCTATGCTCAAGGCCTTTAGGACGGTTCTTATTCACACTAGCATTTGCTTCAGGAAGTGCCTTAGAACCAGCAGGCCTTAGCTCATGGTTTTTGAGCAGCAACTCATTTATTTGCTCAGCTGTCAATAGGACAACGATCAATTCTGAGTACGTCTTGAATTGACGTTGTCGATATTGTTGTTGCAGAACATATTAGAAGCATGGAATGTAGAGAATGTCTTCTCCAGGAGATCAGTCTCGGTGAGTTTAACACCACAGAGTTCAAGCCTTGACACAATGTCAAAAAGAGCCGAGTTATACTCGGAGACAGACTTGAAGTCTTGCAACCTTAGATTCTGCCAATCATATTGAGCTCGAGGGAGGATAACAGTTTTGGTATGATCATACCAATCTCTCAACCTCGTCCACAAGGTGGAAGGATCACGAACAGGTAAATATTGAGTCTTGAAACTATCACTGAGATGCCGACGAATGATTATTAAGGCATTCGCCTTTTCTTTGTCATCAGCTTTTCCATTTTCAATAATAGTCTTAGCCAGACCTTGTCCTTGAAGGTGCAATTCGATGTCGAGGCACCAGGACATGTAGTTACTTCCAGTAACATCCAAGATTTGGAATTTGGGCTTCTCAATATTTGCCATATTCCTATATGAAATAATTCAGAAATTAGTATTAGAGGTTGTACTAAAATCACACCAGGTTAATTCCCAGGAAAGATGGAGGAGTCACAAACGGTTTCACTTAAAATCCAACTCCTTAGACAGAATTTGCCTAGACATGTAATTAAAGCACAATGACAACTACACGTGTCAAAAATACTATGTAACAACTTCTGGTGTCAACAATAATGGCAATTTAAAATAATTCCAATCTTAGGATGACAACTTCCGGTGTCAATAATTTCCTCAGCATGACAACTTCTGGTGTCAAGATAATAATTTGATATGACAATTTCTGGTGTCAATAATTTTCATGACAACTTCTGGTGTCAAGATAATGATTTGATATGACAACTTCTGGTGTCAATAATTTTCATGACAACTTCTGGTGTCAAGATAATAATATAATATGACAACTTCTGGTGTCAATAATTTCTATGACAACTTCTGGTGTCAAGATAATTTAATATGACAACTTCTGGTGTCAATTAAATTTAAAAATAAAAATAAAGAAGGAGTAGAAGTAGAAGATAATTTAAACAGAAGAAAAATTGAAATTTAAAACAAAATAGAAGATCTAACCTGAACAGAAGATCAAAACAGCTAGAGCTTTCGTGCTGATAACGTGTTATGAAATAACTAAAGAACAATAAGAACAAAGTAAGAACAGATGGAGAGAAAGAGAGAATTCTTATTACTTAGAGAATTGAGAATGGTGAATGGGATGTTTACAAATGAACTGAGGTAGCCTATTTATAGCTGAACCTCATAGCTGGAGATAACTCATAGATACAAGATAAATCAACATAATTAAATAATATCACTAATTATCTCCTGGATAAATGTTGCTGATAATCTTCTCTTTTATCTCTGATAATTCTCTCCATTTATCACTTGATAATATCTAGTCAGATAAATGATGTGAAAGTCCATTTATTCATAACAAAATTGAAGTTTTAAGAATAAGTTTTAATAGAAATTATTTTAATTGTCCTTGTATTATATATATTTTCAAGTCAAGAAACTTAGAAAGGATATTGGGCCTAAAGAGAGATACAACAAGAACTAATAGCTACATTTGGTAATTTAGCATTTCCCAAAAAAGCCCAACCTTTATGCTCTTTTGTAATAAGCCCACGTTAATTTCTTTGAAGATTAGTTTGGTCCATCACTTAATAATTCTAGCTACTCTAACCGGACCACTTGCTATTTGTATAAGACAAATAATAGTTTTTTTTTTTTTTTTTTTAATTGTTTGGGTTCTCTTCTTCTTCCTCCTTCGAAATTTCTACCATGGCTGCACACATAAATGCTTTCTCTCTCAATTCGTCAATTGATATTTCTTAGAATTCAACATGCAATCAAGTAGTTCATGAGCCCATGACCTCTTCCACTTAATTTGCTCTTCTTTCTTCTACAAATGCAATTTTGTTTTATTGGAAGCTACCTTTGAATCCCCTCTCGTCCTTCTGAAACTTCCTTATTCTCACATGCAAATAAGAATCTATGAAGCCCACATCTTATC
Source organism: Corchorus olitorius (assembly GCA_001974825.2). NCBI lineage: Eukaryota > Viridiplantae > Streptophyta > Magnoliopsida > Malvales > Malvaceae > Corchorus > Corchorus olitorius. Next base: position 20,643 of record AWUE01014681.1, read on the forward strand.
TAAACTTAGCGTAGTACCAGTTTGAAGAAATGAGCTTGGGAGCTAAACGTTTTACTAGGGGAGTTTTTGGGTTTTGCAGTGCATGAATAGTAAGTACTAAGTACTCTATGCTTTTGGATTCATGGAGTATTGCTGTGTTTTGGGTGAATTTATGAACTATAGTTGCTTTAAATTTATTTTTAGGTGTTGTGTAGCAAGTTCTTGCTAGTTGGGATTTATTTATGATGCTAAACTTTTGGAAGAGTTGAATATTGAAGCTTGGTAAGGAGAATTTCTAATGGCTGTTATGTTATGCTATTTTAAGTTAAAAATCCAATTTGTCATTTGAGAACTAGTTGGTTAGGTAGTAGATGAGTTTTGTAAAGTTGAGTTGCAATGAAATGACATGGTATTGAAATGTGTTAGCTCAATTTGGTTGGTTTCTAACGTTGTAACTTGTAACTTGGGATAATACATGTGTTCTGTTCTTGGAACTTGAATTTGAGGTTGAGAGATTGTGTTTACAACTTGAGAGGATACTTGAGAGGATGAAAGTAAGTTTTTTTTGGCTTGATCTAGTGTTAGGAGTCATGGATTGATAACTTACAATAAATTTAGAGCTTAAAACTTAAAGCTAGAAAATTCTGAGGGTTTGAGAATACTCTGCAGGTTCTATTTTCTGAACTGTTGAGGTAGTAAATGATGTGAAAAAAATATGCAATTTTACAGTCTTGTATAAAATTGAATTTGGAACAACATTTGTGAAATGGCATTTTTGCTAATTTTGCTTGTATTGGGAGTTATGAGATTCGGAAGTTAATGTCACTAAATTGAGGTCCAAAACTGGAAAACTGACTTTGAAGTTAAATTTGACATGGTTATAGTGCGAATTTGGTTTGGGTTTCTTGGAGTCACTTTTATCATAATGATTTATCTTTCATTTGGTTTTGGTTTCGCGTGATTTAGTTGAGTATTGATTGAGTTATGCTCGTTTTCCCCAAGTATCGCAAAACTGAAAATGGTATAGCAAGGTTATATTAGTCTATTCTAGCATCAATTTTCGAGAGGCATAACTCTGCCTTAATAAATCCAAATTAAGTCATTCTTGTACCCAAATTGTAGGGTTTTGAGTCCTCTACAACTTTGTAGAAGGAACCGAGTTGAGATTTTATGTCTAAAATAGAGAAATGTGATCGTTTCTACCTTAATAAATCCAAATTAAGTCATTCTTGTACCCAAATTGAAGGATTTTGAGTCCTCTACAACTTTGTAGAAGGAACCGAGTTGAGATTTTAAGTCTAAAATAGAGAAATGTGATCATTTCTATAACTGCACGGTTTTACTCTTAAAAGAGTTTACTTTTGAAATATTTGGATTCAACCTTAAATTTGATTATGTTATGGGCAGAATTTGAGGATGGTTCTCTGATGTAAATTTTAGTCTAACGAACTATCTTTCATATGGATGTGGTTTGATATGATTTGGTAGAGGATCAAGTAAGATGTGACTATTTTTATGAAGTGCCGCCACGTAAAATTTATGTTGTAACATAGAATTTGTCTAGAACTTTTAGTTGATATATTTGTTATAATTATCTCGTACTCCCAAATGATTAGGATTCAAATTGAAAGGGATTTATTGTACGTCGATACAACCGGAAGAAAGTTAACGAAAATATACGAACCTCCCGAACTGTGAGTGCTTAGTAGCTATCTTCATTTCATTAAGAAAAATCTTTGAAAAATGCTCCCATGTTTTATAATTAGTGTTTTCTAAGAGCATGGTTTTTGTAATGTTTTCGTAAATTGTTTTAAGTGCATGGTGAAATCTCAATGGCATGTTGCATGGTTTGATTTGTTATTGTTACTTGCCAATATTGTTGATTTGATATGATTATTTGAAATGACATAAATTAACCGTTTTATTTGCGAGATTTAATTTGATAAATGATTATGTTTGCCATATACATATGAAAATGGTTTTGAATAGATGTTATAATTTTGCTTTCGATGATATTATTTACTGAATATGAGTTTTAATTTAAGAACTTGTTGGTAAGCATGCGGGGACTCGTGGACTGGACGCAGTATAGGGAGTACGTATGTCTAATTTGGTGGTGTACTAGCTAGTAGTTGTATATGTTAGGCGAACCATGGTTATTGTGCTATAGATCCACATGGTTCGTCGCTTCAGGCCCGACATGCCATATTTATATACTGGCTCGGCGTGTGCATGGGGGAGCTAAATTGGGTGTGCTGCGGCCACCACGCAGTACCGGACCCAAGCCAACGTCTGGGGAACGGGCTTGTATTTGGAAAAATAAGAAAAAGATATTTTTACTAATTAGTTTTTGATGACAAAAATACCCCTAACGGTTCCGGAGGTTGACTCGGGCCAAGGTCACTCTGGATAGGTTTTAATGGCAGCCCATTTGTTTTATAAAAGGATATGTTTTGATGGAAACCATTTTAAAAGTATAACTAGCTTTGGATTTCAGCCATTCATTTGATTGGTTTATTTTCAACTTAAAGTTTGGATTAAACATCTAATGGTATATATATGCATGTTTTAATGGTAAAGATATTTATGATGTTAAATCGAATTTCTAATTCGACAGGCCATAATTGATTTGATAGAAATGATTGTTTATTTTACTCACGAATACATGTATTTTATTGATGATTCTTGGTTTTATACAAATTGGGGCTATGGTTTAAAATGTACATTTACAACTGTTTATGACATGCGATAGTAACGTATGAAATATGATTTTTGACATATATTTATTTGTTTTGAAATGCCTTGAGTTTGATATTATTATTTTGATAAATTGACTAGATTAAAAATGTTTATCTTTAGTTTTTTGTAAATGACTATAGAGCCCTAATGAAAATCTCACGTCTTGATTTGAGATTATATGTTTTAGATTGGCTATGCACTTCAGTCTTAATGCGACGTTAGTTAGCTCTCTGCACTCACAGAGTATTCTAAGGAATACTCACCCTCTCAAATTATTTTTGTGTTTTCAGGTTAGTTAGAACTCTGCGTTTCCTTGACCGAGTCGGTGGCGTAGGTTGTGATCCATACTAATAGAGGTACTTCTCACTACGATATGGGTCCCACTGACAGTTGTCTTTGTTTCTTGTTACCTTTCACTCCCCGTTTTCGTTTTTACTTTGAGTTTGATGTTTTCTCTTTTGGTATTTGATTTGGATTTTAATGCTGGAGCGTTTTACTACTATTCTTGGTTTGACCATTCCATTTTTACTCGGATTCGGAAACAATTATTGTTTAAAATTTATACTCTATTGATGTTTACGTGTTTTGATCTGGTATTGATGCTTCGTGGAGTCTTGGAGCGCGTGACCGGCCGGCACGTGTTTTGAGGTAACACGGCGGTTGTCCGTGCCCGACTTCCGGGTCGGGGCGTGACAGTAAGAGTCTAATCGGGCTTCTTATTAGGAAAGGGTGAAATCCATTTTAGGCTAGAAAGTATTTATTAGGGAATGCCACGGGGACAAACCATAGATTTTGACCAATCTCAAAATCCTCCAAAAAGTTTCATTATCTTTATTGGTAAATCAAAGAAGAATCTGGTTGTTGAGGAAATAGATGGAAAGGAAGTAATTGTGAACAACTAAGCAATATTTAATGAATACCCTTTTATGGTCTTACATAAATTAAGGCAAGTAAATCTCAAATAGCCATTCGAGTCATGAATGTTTTGCAAGAAGAATCCAGTAAGCAACAAAAAAAAATACTATAAAACAAAGCAAAACATAATTGATATGAAGAAAGTAGCCAAGGGATCCCATTAATAAAAAACCATTAACCCGTACGTTACATTAGGAGTTGTTTTGGCGTAAAGATCAAATAATAGCTACTTTTGATTATATAAAACCAGCTTTGTAAAAGAATTCAAGTGGTTCTGCACTTATTCCTTTAGGTCAGGTCTCGAGTTTGAGTATTGTAAACAAAGAAAATTATTGTTGAGAGAGCTTTGGCCTCATAGTGAACCGATCCAACTCGAATAAGACAAAAAAAGCTTCTTTGTAACGGAAGAATCACGAGGAGTTTGATATTAATTTTCTAATAATATAATAAAGTATATATAGAATGTACATGTGCATTCTATATTTTCTTATATACAATGTTAATTTCTTTTTGGTAATAAAAAATATTACCTATTTGTGGACAAAGAAATCACAAAAAGATAGGTACTATAATCTAGCATATCCAGACAAGATATATCATGTAAAAATGGAATATAATCTAACATTTACCAATGTTGCTTATTATAAAATTGGAAATAATCTAACATGCCAATGAAGATGCAAAAAATGATAAGATTCCGGGTTATATCACCCTATATATAGGTTAGGGAATAATGGTGGTAGATTAAATACTATACTAATAAAATATAAGTATAGTGGGGTATTAACAGGTAAATTATAATAATAGGGAATAAAAGTACATGATTTTGATAATGTGATCCAGAAACAAAACAAATTTACTTAAAGAACATACTTAACAAATAGAGAAAGAAGCTAATAAAAAAATTAAACACAAATTATATTATATACTTTAAGTTGGAATCTCAAAATTTTTGATTGCCAAAAGGAAAAAAATGGTACTATATATAATCTATAGAAGACGCGTGCACTGTAATGATAACAACATAAATTTGCACAAGCTATTGAACTTGAAATTTTATGATATTCTTATTACAAATTAAACAATTCCCTATGAAGTTCATCGCCATTGAGAGGATAAAGGTCAAGCAAACTTTGAAGTTGTAACTATGTAAGGATCTAATCTAACTTCTTATAACGAAAGGGTCAAATCCATTTTAGGCTACAAATTATTTATTAGCCAATGCCATAGGGCAAACCACAGATTTTGACCGTTGTCAAAATCCTCCAAAAAGTTTCATTATCTTTATTGGTAAATCTATGGAGAATCTGGTTGTAGAGCAAATAGATGGAAAGGAAGTAATTGTGAACAACTAGACAATAATAAATGAGTACCCTTTTATGGTCTTTCATAAATTAAGGCAAGTAAATCCCAGATAGCCATTGGAGTCATAAAAGTTTTCCAGGAAGAATCCAATAAACAACACAAAAAATAATATAAAACAAATCAAAACGTAATTAATACGTGAAGAAAGCAGCCAAGGAATCCAATTAACAAGAAACCATTAACTCGTACGTTACAGTAGGAGTTGGTTTGGCGTGAAAATCAAAGAATAGCTATTTTCCATTGCATAAAAGCCGCTTTGTAAAAGAATCTAAGTGGTTATGCGCTTGTTCCTTTAGATCAGGTCTCGAGTTTGAGTCTTGTGAACAGAGAAAATTATTGTTGAGAGAGCTTCGGCCTCATAGTGGACCGACCCGACTCGAATAAGACAAAAAAAGCTTCTATGTAACGGAAGAATCACAAAGGGTTTAATATTAATTTTCTAATAATATAATAAAGTATATATAGAATGTACATGTACATTCTATATTTTCTTATATGCAATGTTAATTGTTTTTTGGTAATAAAAAATATTACCTATTTGTGGACACGAAAATCACAAAAATTGGGTAATATAATCTAGCATACCGAGACAAGATATATCATGTAAAAATGGAAAATAATCTAATATTTGCCAATGTTGTTTATTATAAAATTGGAAATAATATAACATGGCAATGAAGTTGCATAAAAATGGATAAGAGTTCGGGTTATATTACCTTATATATAGGTAAGGGACTAATGGTGGTAGATTGGATACTATACTAACAAAATATAAGTATAGTTGGGTATTAAGAGGTAAATTATAATAATAGGGAATAAAAGTACATGATTTTCATAAATGTAATCCACAAACTAAACAAATGTACTTAAAGAACATACCTAACAAATAGATAAAGAAGTTAATAAACAAATTAAACCCAAATTCTATTGTCGACTTGAAGTTGGAATCTCAAAATTTTTGATGGCCAAAAGGGAAAAAATGGTACTATATATAGTCTATAGAAATCTCATTGCAATAATCTTGTTAAAAAAAGGTCAAATGCCGTCAAATAATTAACTTTCTATATGAAGAACCATTATCATATTAACTACATAAACATTATCATTAAACAAAATAAAAACACATACCAACATTCAATTATACGAAATTTAGATATACAGTATGAATATATAGTAAAATATTCACAAATTGGTGTGCGCAACTGGTAGATATATTATAGAATTTTATATTTTTTTAAATTAGATTAAGGTGACAATTCTAAATTATAAAAACAAGAAAAATAAAAGTAGGTTTTAAAAATAAATTTATATGCTTATGATAATGTGTGTGATATAATAATACTTTTATACAATTTAAGAAAGTTAATTAAGTTGGATTTTCAAAATGAAATTAGCTAGGAAGTGAAAAACCCCGTAATAATAATATCGTTACAAATCTTTAAGGAGTTAAATTTTAAAATATAGTTATAAAGAGAAGATTCGTATGTGCAATAAGAAAACCACTATACCATTTTTTCCAATTTATAGTTATAGCGCAATAAGAAAAACGTTAAACAATTTTTTCAAATTATATTTATAAAGAGAAGACGCGTGCACTGTAGTGATAACAACATAAATTTGCACAAGCTATTGAACTTGAAATTTTATGATATTGTTATTACAAATTAAACAATTCCCTATGAAGTTCATCGCCATTGAGAGGATAAAGATCAAGCAAACTTTGAAGTTGTAACTATGTAAGGATCTAATCTAGCTTCTTATAACGAAAGGGTCGAATCCATTATAGGCTACAAAGTATTTATTAGGCAATGCCATAGGGGCAAACCACAGATTTTGACCGTTTTCAAAATCCTCAAAAAAGTTTCATTATCTTTATTGGTAAATCTATGGAGAATCTGGTTGTAGAGGAAATAGATGGAATGGAAGTAATTGTGAACAACTAGGCAATAATAAATGAGTACCCTTTTATGGTCTTTCATAAATTAAGACAATTAAATCCCAAATAGCCATTGGAGTCATGAAAATTTTCCAGGAAGAATCCAATAAACAACACAAAAAAAACTATAAAACAAATCAAAACATAATTAATATATGAAGAAAGCAACCAAGGAATCCAATTAATAAGAAACCATTAACTCGTACGTTACAGTTGGAGTTGGTTTGGCGTGAAGGTCAAAGAATAGCTATTTTTCATTGAATAAAAGCAGCTTTGTAAAAGAATCTAAGTGGTTATGCACTTGTTCCTTTAGGTCAAGTCTCGAGTTTGAGTCTTGTGAGCAGAAAAAATTATTGTTGAAAGAGCTTCGGCCACATAGTGGAACGACCCGACTCGAATAAGACAAAAAAAACTTCTTTGTAACGGAAGAATCACAAAGGGTTTAATATTAATTTTCTAATAATATAATAAAGTATATATAGAATGTACATGTACATTCTATATTTTCATATATGCAATGTTAATTTTTTTTTGGTAATAAAAAATATTACCTATTTGTGGACACGAAAATCACAAAAATTGGGTAATATAATCTAGCATACCGAGACAAGATATATGTCACGCCCCGACCCGGAAGTCGAGCACAGACAATCGCCATGTTACCTCGAAACACAAGCCGGCCGGTCACGCGCACCGAGGTTCCACGAAGCGTCAATACCAGATAATAATACCGAAAACATGAACTGAGTAATAAATCTGAAATACTGAAGTTTGCAAAACATAGTAAAAGCGGAAACATAAAAAAAATATATACGGTAGTGAAAATGCTGCAACATTTAAAAACCGTAACCACAAATCAATGAAGAAAACCAGAAATCGAAGTAAAACAAAAACGAGGAACAAAAGATAACAAAACCAAAAACAACTGCCAGTGAGACCCATCATGTAGTGAGAAGTACCTCTAACTGGAGGGATCACAGCCTATGCCACCGACTCGATTGTCAAGGGGAAACGCTGATCCTAGCTACCCTGAAAAGTCAATAAGAATTTGAGGGGTGAGTACACGAATGTACTCAGTGAGTGAGCCACCCTCAAAAGGAGACCCGAGAGGGTGGGGTGCACTCATAACCAAAACAATTAGGAAAACCAACAATTATAAAAACAATATCATCAATCAAAACTAGTATACAAAATCATTTATCATTTATAAAACCTGGGCTGCCAACAAAACCTATCCAGAGTGACTTTGCCCGAGTCAACCTCCGGAACCATCAGGGGCATTTTGGTCATCGTCAAATAATATCAGTAAAAATATAATTATCTTATTTTCCCAAGAAAGCCCGTTCCCCTGACGTTGGCCTGGGTCCGGTACTGCGTGGTGGCCGCAGCACACCCAGTTTAGCTCCCCCATGCACACGCCGAAACGGTACATATGTATGGCGTGTCGGGCCTGGAGCGACGAACCATGTGGATCCAAATCAAACCATGGTCCGCCAAATGAGTCCAACTACTAGCTAGTATACCACCAAATCAAGCCATACGTGCTCCTTGGACTGCGTCCAGTCCACGAGTCCCCTTATGCTTTCTAACTGTGTCGTAATCAAAACCAAGAGTCATTCATGCACCCAAAACAATTTATTTAAACCATTTATAAAACATATTAATAAAACAGTAATAAAACAGTTCCTCAACGGAGAACCCGTTGAGGACAGCCCACTCACAGTTCAGGGGACTCGTATACCCCCAAAGTGAATCCACGGTGAGCTTAACTGGTATCTCAATCAGCGCCTCGGCCGTCTGATTGAGAAGTGCACCAACACAATAAAACCATTAAAACCAAATCCATAGATCAAAGTAAAACCAAGATAATCAATAAAAATCAGGATAATATAAACCAACAGTCAAATAAGATATAATAAATAACAAGAAACACATAACCTAGACCCCAAGAACTCACTTAAACGATCTTAGCATAGCTACAGAAGTCTTTCAGGGTTGTAAGACGAGTTTCAGATTCTGAATCCGCTTTCCAGAGTTCATTTTAATCATTTCTAACCTTTAGGGGCAAAACGACAATTCTCACTAATAGGGGCAAATACGTAATTTTAACATCTTAAGGCTGATACGGTAATCCTTTAATCTTATATGTTCAATTATCATGTTCAGATAAGTCAAATCCTTTTCTAAGGGCAAAGTTGTAATTATCCGCCTCCGAGGGTAAAATAGTCATTTCAATATTATTGGTTTCACAACGTATATATGAATTCATTGATGTGAGCAATATAGTCAAATTCTCACAATTCCACCCATAAGGGTAATTTCGTAAATTTAATGACTAATGGGCATAACCGTAATTTCATTGGTCAAGGGTAACAGGGTTATTTTACCCAAAAGGGTCACTACGGTAGTTTTCCAATCCTGAATATGCGATCTTAAAGTTTAATTACATGTATCGCTCTCTTAGGGGCAAGATGGTAAATTTGCCTATTAAGGGTATTATGGTAATTTTACTTTCTTAGAGTATGGTGACATTCCTTACTTGTCATAGTTATTGACCCTAGTCGGTCGGATTCGAAATCGCACCTCGATGGAACAGATTAGTACACTTTTACTAACTAGGGGTAGTATGGTAATTTACGCACTCAAGGGTAAAATGGGAATTTGTGCTCGTATGAACATTACGAAATAATACGATAATTGTTTAGATTTAATAACGAAACTCATATTGTCGAAATCGTTAAATTCATTTTCAAAGGGTAGTTTTGTAATTTAAATTCTCAAGGGTAATTTAGTAATTTTACCCGTCCAAGGGTAAAATTGTAACTTCACTTATTAATTTATTGGACCCAATTCTTTATTCTAAAATTTCTTATTATTTTCTTTATTTTTATTTCTTTCTTTTATTTCACATTGGGCTTGGGCTAGGACCATTCTTTTTCTTTTTTTTAAATTTCTGCTTGGGCTTGGGCCCAAGCTTAGCCTAGGCGCTGGGCCAAGCGCTGGCCCATGCGCCTGGCCTAGGCGCGCGGGCCAGCGCTGGCCTAGGCGCTAGGGCCGCCCTGGCCTGGCGCCTGGCCTAGCGTTTGCGCCGCGCCAGGCAGGCCCAAACGGCCCCCCGTTTTTTTTTTTTTCTTCTTCTTCTTCTTCCTCTTCCCGGTCGCCGGATTAATCACCGGAAAAGGTTGCCGGAATCTGGATTTTTATCATTTAAAGCCAAATTCCACCCCATTTTTATCATTTTCAACTTCAAAATAATTATAAACCCATCCACAATCAATTCCACTACACCAAACATCAACTTAACACAAATTTACATGAATTAAATCATAAACTTGAACTTACCCATAATAAAAATCCATTTGCTTCCAATAACTCATTCAAGCTCCCAAAGTTTTACCAATGTAATTTCTTAGCCTCCAAAACAACAAACCCAAGTTAAGATTTACCTAACTTACATCTTTAAGAACATAGATTTTCAATCTAAAAAAAAAAACTTCCACTTACCTTTAATTCTTGAAACTCCCACAAACTCCATGGAATTTCATAACTTAACCCATGATTGAAAATCATTTAGTGAGGAAAATATCCTTCCATGCTTGCATGTTGGTTTTATCCTTAAATTGATGAAGAAATTTGGAGAGAGAGGACTAGATTGGTTCGACCAAGGCAAGGAAAATGTGAGGAAGAAAACGTGGAAGGAGAAAGGAAAAGAAAATGAAACCTTTTAATTTGCCTTCAATGGAATATTGGTGTTTCACCCCTTGAAATTTAAAAATCCTTCCAATTTGATCCTCTCTTCTCCATTTTAAATTCTTAAGTCCCCATTTATAATTTAATCTCAAAACTCATTTATAATTTAATTAACCCTCACTTCCTTTACTTCTCTACTTCTCAAAAATTAATTTTGATTAACACCACAATATTTTAATGGTATTACAATATATCATGTAAAAATGGAAAATAATCTAACATTTGCCGATGTTGTTTATTATAAAATTGGAAATAATATAACATGGCAATGAAGTTGCGTAAAAATGAATAAGAGTCCTGATTATATCACCCTATATAAAGGTAAGGGACTAATGGTGGTAAATTAGATACTATATACTAATAAAATATAAGTATAGTTGGGTATTAAGAGGTAAATTATACTCCCTCTGTCCCTAAATATAAGTCCCCTTCTAGAAATTTTATTTGTCCCAATTTATAAGTCCCTTTTATCAAACCCAATGCATATTCATTAGTTATTTCCAAAACTATCCTTGCAAGTGGTAGTGGTAGTTATTAATTAAAAGAGTGAGTATGAAGAGAGAGAGTGAGTGGGGAGGAAGAGGATAGGGGCAAAAATAAAAGAACAAAATAAAAATACATAAAATTTTGAATTATAATTAACTTTCTTAATCTTGATGATATAATTAAAATGGACTTATATATTGGGACAGAGGGAGTAATAATAGGGAATAAAAGTACAGGATTTTCATAAATGTAATCCACAAACTAAACAAATGTACCTAAAGAACAAACCTAACAAATAGATAAAGAAGTTAATAAACAAATTAAACCCAAATTCTATTGTAGACTTGAAGTTCGAATCTCAAAATTTTTGATGGCCAAAAGGGAAAAAATGGTACTATATATAGTCTATAGAAATCTCATTGCAATAATCTTCTTAAAAAAAAATCTCAAATGCCATCAAATAATTAAATTTCTATATGCAAAAACAATATCTTATTAACTACATAAACATTATCATTAAACAAAATAAAAACACATACCAACATTCAATTAGACGAAGTTTATATATACAGTATGAATTTATAGTAAAATTTTCACAAATTGGTGTGCGCAACTGGTAGATATATTATAGAATTTTATATCTTTTTAAATTAGATTAAGGCAACAATTCTAAATTATAAAAAGAAGAAAAATAAAAGTAGGTTTTCAAAATAAATTTATAGGATTATGATAATGTGTATGATATAATAATACTTTTATACAATTTAATAAAGCTAATTAAGTTGGATTTTCAAAATGGAATTAGCTTGGAAGTGAAAAACCCCGTAATAATAATACCGCTATAAATCTTTAAGGAGTTAAATTTTAGAATATAGTTATAAAGAGAAGATTCGTATGTGCAATAAGAAAACCGTTATACTATTTTTTTCAAATTATAATTATAGAGCAATAAGAAAAACGTTAAACAATTTTTTCAAATTATATTAAGAAAGAGAAGACGTGCGCATTGTAGTGATAACAACATAAATTTGCACAATTTATTGAACTTGAAATTTTATGATATTTTTATTACAAATTAAACAATTCCCTATTAAGTTCATAGCCATTGAGAGGATAAAGATCCAGCAAAATTTGAAGTTGTGACTATGTAAGGATCTAATCTAGCTTCTTATAACGAAAGGGTCGAATCCATTTTAGCCTAGAAAGTATTTATTAGGCAATGCTATAGGGCAAACCAAAGATTTTGACCGTTCTCAAAATCCTCCTAAAAGTTTCATTTTATATCTTTATTGGTAAATCTATGGAGAAACTGGTTGTAGAGGAAATAGATGGAAAGGAAGTAATTGTGAACAAGTAGGCAATAATAAATGAGTACCCTTTTATGGTCTTTCATAAATTAAGGCAATTAAATCCCAGATAGCCATTGGAGTCATGAAAATTTTCCAGGAAGAATCCAATAAACAACACAAAAAATACTATAAAACAAATCAAAACATAATTAACATATGAAGAAACCAGCCAAGGAATCCAATTAATAAGAAACCATTAACTCGTACGTTACAGTAGGAGTTGGTTTGGCGTGAAGATCAAAGAATAGCTATTTTTCATTGCATAAAAGCAGCTTTGTAAAAGAATCTAAGTGGTTATGCACTTGTTCATTTAGGTCAGGTCTCAAGTTTGAGTCTTGTGAACGGAGAAAATTATTGTTGAGAGAGGTTCGGCCTCATAGTGGACCGGACCGACTCGAATAAGACAAAAAAAGCTTCTTTGTAATGGAAGAATCACAAAGGGTTTAATATTAATTTTCTAATAATATAATAAAGTATATATAGAATGTACATGTACATTTTATATTTTCTTATATGCAATGTCAATTTTTTTTTTGTAATAAAAAATATTACCTATTTGTTGACACGGAAATCACAAAAATTGGGTAATATAATCTAGCATACCGAGACAAGATATATCATGTAAAAATGGAAAATAATCTAACATTTGCCAATGTTGTTTATTATAAAATTGGAAATAATATAACATGGCAATGAAGTTGCATAAAAATGGATAAGAGTCCGGGTTATATCACCCTATATATAGGTAAGGGACTAATGGTGGTAGATTGGATACTATACTAACAAAATATAAGTATAGTTGGGTATTAAGAGGTAAATTATAATAATAGGGAATAAAAGTACATGATTTTGATAAATGTAATCCACAAACTAAACCAATATACTTAAAGAACCTACCTAACAAATAGATAAAGAAGTTAATAAACAAATTAAATCAAAATTCTATTGTCGACTTGAAGTTGGAATTTCAAAATTTTTGATGGCCAAAAGGAAAAAAATGGTACTATATATAATCTATAGAAATCTCATTGCAATAATCTTCTTAAAAAAAAACTCAAATGCCACCAAATAATTAACTTTAAAACATTATCATATTAACTACATAAACATCATCGTTAAAAAAAAACAAACACATACCAACATTCAATTAGACGAAATTTAGATATACAATATGAATTTATATTAAAATTTTCACAAATTGGTGTGCGCAACTGCAGATATATTATAGAATTTTATATATTTTTAAATTAGATTAAGGCAACAATTCTAAATTATAAAAAGAAGAAAAATAAAAGTAGGTTTTAAAAATAAATTTATAGGCTTATGATAATGTGTGTGATATAATAATACTTTTTTACAATTTAAGAAAATTAATTTAGTTGGATTTTCAAAATAAAATTAGCTAGGAAGTGAAAACCCCCATAACAATAATACCGTTATAAATCTTTAAGGACTTAAATTTAAAATATAGTTATAAAGAGAAGATTCGCACGTGCAATAAGAAAACTGATATACAATTTTTTTTTTTCAAATTATAGTTATAGCGCAATAAGAAAAACGTTATACAAATTTTTGAAATATATACTATATATTATTTTTAGTGACTATGGAAATTAATTAAAGGCCAAATTGATGATTAATGTGGTGCCTCCTTTTGGCTTTTTTTGGTCTTTTCACATTTTTTGGGTGACTTAAAAGGCCCACTATTAATTTCCTCCCTTACTTTTCCTACTGCCCTTTTTTGTAATTTACTATTTTATATTTATGATTAAGTGTGTTTTAATTACATATTAATTGTGTGTGGATATTAGGATTTACCGGTTAAACTCTTCTGCCCGAATTCTAAAGGATTGGTGCTATAAATGTATCTGCAATAATGGTTGATTCATGGGTAAACTATTGACATTTAAGTTCTGTTTTACTTTCGTCTTCATTTCTATTTGGATGAGTTTTTTCTTCCATAAAATTTCTCTGAATTGGTTTCACATGGACTCCGTTCTGTTTCCTAAAATTTCCAGGTGGACGTTGATAAGATCCTTCCATTTAATTTAGCAGCGCCTTAGGATGACATAACCTAAAGTGGCGAGTTTTCACTTCTCACCGCAACATTTTGAGGTAAATCTGGATTTATTTGTTGATTATATTATTTGATACTTAAATTTAACATTTCCCTAAATCCTCTTTTATTTTATAAAAAGTTTTTTTTATTTATCATTCGACTTCCTTTTTATTGAGGTTTCTATTAGTTGCTTATGTTTAGTATATTTCCACATTTTCAAAAACACAGTTAGCCAATGCTAAGTACAATCATTTTGTGATGCATTGTGTGAATTACATATGATCCTGCAGATGCTCTCAACTAATTCAATTTTTCTACGACAACAATAAATGCTCCTTGACTACAAAAAATTAGGCATTCCTTATGTAGAAGCCAAATTCTTCCACCTACCCGAGTCTATTAATTTAACAATTGCAACCACAAACGTACTATATTTTTTTAGATAATCAACATACATTTCAAACTACAATTTATATTAGCTTTATTTTGATGAATTATCTAGAGATGGAGGAGTAGAATATTAGTTTTATTTTGATGAATTACCTTGAGATGAAGCAGAATTTAGGTAACGCACTTTTAGCCCTAACAAGAAGATAATTGCAGCGCAAGCAGGCTGCCATGCTTGTTATAATTATAAAGAGAAGACGCGTGCATTGTAGTGATAACAACATAAATTTGCACAAGTTATTGAACTTGAAATTTTTTGATATTCTTATTACAAATTAAACAATTCCTTATTAAGTTCATAGACGTTGAGAGGATAAAGATCAAGCAAAATTTAAAGTTGTGACTATGTAAGGGTCTAATCTAGCCTCTTATAACGAAAGAGTCGAATCCATTTTAAGCTAGAAAGTATTTATTAGGCAATGCCACATGGGCAAACCACAGATTTTGACCGCTCTCAAAATCCTCCAAAAAGTTTCATTATCTTTATTGGTAAATCTATGGAGAATCTGGTTGTAGAGGAAATAGATGGAAAGGAAGTAATTGTGAACAATTAGGCAATAATTAATGAGTACCCTTTTATGGTCTTTCAGAAATTTAGGCAAGTAAAGCTCAGATAGCCATTGGAGTCATGAAAGTTTTCCAGGAGGAATCCAATAAACAACACAAAAAACAAAATACTATAGAACAAAACAAAACATAATTAATATATGAAGAAAGCAACCAAGGAATCCAATTAATAAGAAACCATTAATTCGTACGTTACAGTAGGAGTTGGTTTGGCGTGAAGATTTAAATAATAGCTATTTTTCATTGCATAAAAGCAGCTTTGTAAAAGAATCTAAGTGGTTATGCACTTATTCCTTTAGGTAAGGTCTCGAGTTTGAGTCTTGTGAACAGAGAAAATTATTGTTGAGAGAGCTTTGACCTCGTAGTGGACCGACCTAACTCGAATAAAACAAAAAAAGCTTCTTTGTAATGGAAGAATCACGAAGGATTTAATATTAATTTTCTAATAATATAATAGAGTATATATAGAATGTACATGTGCATTTCTTATATGCAATGTTAATTTTTTTTGGGTAATAAACAAATTACCTATTTGTGGACAAGAAAATTACAAAAAGATGGATAATATAATCTAGCATACCCACACAAGATATATCATGTAAAAATGGAAAATAATCTAACATGCCAATGAAGATGAATAAAAAAAGATAAGAATCCGGATTATATCACCCTATATATAGGTAAGGGAATAATGGTGATAGATTAAATACCATACTAATAATATATGGCTTAATGCCCAAAATCCCCCTGAAGTATCACAAAAAGGACACTTTGCCCCCTAATCTTTTTGTGGTCCAACTTTGCCCCCTAAATTATGAAATAAAGGATCATTTTGCCCCCTGCCGTAACAGAATTCAGTCACGTGTGTCACAGCAGGGGGCAAAATGTCCTTTTTTCATAATTCAGGGGGCAAAGTTGGACGAAAAAAAAGATTAGAGGGCAAAGTGTCCTTTTTGTGATACTTCTGGAGGGGGGGGGGATTTTGGACATTA
The DNA here is from genome assembly GCA_001974825.2 of Corchorus olitorius. Lineage (NCBI taxonomy): Eukaryota > Viridiplantae > Streptophyta > Magnoliopsida > Malvales > Malvaceae > Corchorus > Corchorus olitorius. The sequence goes on from AWUE01014681.1 coordinate 37,227, forward strand.
AGCCAATAAAATATAAATATAGCTAGGAAGTAAAAATTTGCACCATAATATTATAAGTTCAGTTAAATTTTCAAAATATATAGTATAATAGTTAAAACCCGCGTAATAATAAGACGGTTATACATCTTTAATTAAGGAGTTGAATTTTTAAAATATAGTTATAAAGAGAAGATTCGAGCGCGCAATAAAAAGTCGTTATATATTTTTTCAAATTATTATAGTTATAAAGAGAGGACGCGCGCATTGTAGTGAAAACAAGGTACATTTGCACAAGTTATTGAACCTGAAATTTTATTATATTCTTATTACAAAGGAGAGGCTATAAGTACTTAAGATTTGCACTTACTACAGATATAGTGGATATTTAGGTATTTGGATACAAGGATACATTTTTTAGTTGTTTGGAGACTTGCAAATTTAAGATAAAAAAGTGTAAGTGCTATTATTACTAAGTGCAAATCTAAAGTATTTATAGCTTTTCCCTATTACAAATCAAACAAATTTTCCAGTTTCTCATTTCTCCTTTCCTACCTCCTTATATCAACCAAACAGAATCATCTTGTAAACTCTTCTTTTTCTGCAGGCTTTCTAACCTTCTTTATTTATTTATTATATTCATGTTCATCTTTTTTGTTCAATGAAGAGTTTGCTTGTTAGATTGTGGTAAAAGACAGCCGTTTATGAACCATGTCTGGAACAGGACATCAAATTGATCAGGTGATAACCATATTTTTTCTCTTCTTTGTTTACATTGTTTTTCTAGGTTTTTCTCCTTCTGCTCCTGATAATTTCATCATGCTTATTAGCCCATGAAAATCGATAGCTGAAATTTGTGTTTATGAAGGAAGCTTACTAGAGATTTTGGTGTTTAGTTTTCCCCTTCAATTTTATGTGCTTGATCTTAGAAGCTTATATATAATGGCTAAAATTCCACAAGAATCCCAATTTTTTTTCCTTGAAATACAGCAAAAAAGCTACCTTCAAATCCTTCTTCTGTGTAGCCTATAATTTAATTTCATGTTCACATGCAGCAAAAAAAAAAAAAAAATCCGTCTTCTGTGTTTTGAAAATGAAACTTCTCCATCCACTATACTGACTATTTCCCATCTCATTTCTCCTTCAAAGTTTCAGGTTTCTTAGAAAGGACAAGAAAAGAAGTTAGATTGGCTTTCTACCTCATAAGCCTTATGGCCAAGGGAGCAAAGATTAAATTAGGGTGTTTAGACAAGATTAGTAGTTTGCCAGATTCAATTCTCTGTCGTATCCTCTCTTCCATTCCTATCAAAGATGCCGTTCGCACCTCTATTTTATCAACCAGGTGGAGATATCTTTTTGCTTCCATGACTACTCTTCAACTCGATGATCGGTGTCTGAATCATGGATCTGTTGAGAGCTTCATGAACTTTGGGGATAGATTGTTGCTGTTCTCGAGTGAGCCAAGTCTAGAATGCTTTCAGCTCGTGGTTTCATGGACTAATCGGTATGTGTTTGATAGTTCACGCGTTTATGAGTGGGTACGTGCTGCATTGGGGCATGGTGTTAAGGAACTTGATTTACTTATTGATATTAAAGAATTCATGTTGCCTACTATTCTGTTTACTTGCAAGTCACTAGTGACACTGAAATTGCAGTTGGGCTTTCGTATGTATGTTCCAAGGGGTGCTTGTTTCCCGAATCTCAAGAAGCTTCAACTGACCTATATGAAATTTTCTGATAATGATTCGGTTCAAAGGTTAATTTCCAGTTGTCATGTTCTTGAAGATTTGGTTATCAATGAGTGTTGGTTGGTAAAGATAAGTGAGCTCATTATATGCAATGCTTCACTTAAGAGATTGGAATTTGAAATGCCAGTGTTGAAGTGGGACCACACATATTCAGTGGTGATTAACGCTCCAAGTCTAGTATACTTCAAATATGTTGACTTCATAGCAGAAGGCTATGCAGGAAACATGCCTTGTCTTGAAGAAGCTGATATTACTATACTCATAGATTGTTATCACTCTAGACGGGATTATAAGCGTGATGCTTATAAACGTGCTGCAACTGATCTTCTTCATTTAATTCGAAATGTACAGTCACTTCAATTCAAAATTGACCATCCTGAAACGGTACTTTCGTTAACTAATTAGCTGCATATATATATATTCATGGTAATGCTTCTGATTCTTATTTAATTTGTAATGAAGTTATTTTATTGAATAGTTTTCGAATTACGTCCGTGTACAGATTCTTGTTATGAGTGGTGAAGCAGGGCTTGCATTTGAGAATCTGGTCGAGTTGAAACTTACTGAGGATGTTTTTGGTCATCACAAGCATGCTGAGTGGCGAGGAACCTGGGTTGTAGAATTTCTGCAATGCACACCTAATTTACAAACCTTGGTTTTGTCTATTGAGGTAGGAAGTGAGTTCTAATTATGTTTTGTCTATTGGTTTAATTTGTCTTATCCGTTTAATCTAATCTAATAATGATAATTAATAATATCTCTCTTTTTTTAATTTCTTGGGTTGCGGGCTTAGGGAGGACATGCAGAAAGAGGAGTTTGGACTCCACCTAAAGAAGTGCCTTCTTGTCTGTTATCTCACCTCAAGAAGATTGTTCTGAACCAAAGTTGGAGATCGCTTGAACTGAATTCGTACTTCTTGAAGAATGCAAGAGTTCTTGAGGAGCTTAGCTTTGGTATTAATCACTGGTACAAAAAGAAGAATCAATGAGGTTGAAAAAACTAATTGCCATAATTACCAAGACGCTCAAAAAGATGTCAAGCTCTCTGCCTTTCCTTTTTTAATCTTTATGTTAATCTCTCAAACCTTGGTCTTTGGTTAAAGAATTGTTTAAGACTTTCTTCAAATTGTGTGTTTGGTGTTTACTGTTGTTTGGTGTGTACTGTTCTTGCTGCAAATTTTAAGTATGAGATTGATTATTATTTTTTTCGAGTAAGTCAAGCCTAGCCTAGAGTGCTTTCGGCTAAAACTTTTATAACGATCAGGTATATTGATAGTTCATGAATTTATGGGTAGATATGTGCTTGCATTCTGGCGTGGTTTTAAGGAGCTTGATTTAGACTTTGATTAATTTTAAAGATCAATCCATATTGTTGCCTAACACTGAAATTGCTATAAATGCAATTTATGAATCAATTGATTCTCAAATAAAATAGCATTATGAAAAAGAGAATCATTTCTATGAAACCATATATGCCAAAGTATTATACTAAGCCAACATGATTGGTGGATCCATCTATTTCCAAAAGCAAAGTAAATACCATTCATATTAATATGTCTGAATATAAAGGTCAGGTGCATTGAACTAGCATCCCATCTATATGATAAATGTTTTCTGTGTAGAGAGTATAAAGGACAATGATTGACAATGTGGTTAATATCTTCCTCTTCTTGACACAAATGGCATCAGTTTGAAGGCAGGATGTTTTTCTTTTGTACAAGGTAGAAGCTGTAGGAAGTTTGTTATGAGCTAATTTCCATAAGAAAATTTTGACTTTGGGCTGAACTTTGAGATTCCAAATATCACTCCAGGGCAGGGGAGGATTAATTACAGATGAGGATTAAATCAATTTATAAGACTGATTAAACAAAAAATTACAGTTGCAAGTATTGTCTTCTTGATGGTAATGAGAAATATGAAAATCAAGTAAAGAAGAAACGGAATTTTCAGAGACAGAGGGTGATAGGGAATCGGATCAGAGGAAAGATGAGAAGAGAAATTAGACAGAGTTAGGGTGAGAGGAGCAAGAAAGAGGAAGGAAACAGAGATAATAATTCGGGAGAGAAGTTTTTTTTTTTTTTTTTTACATTGCCGAGAATAATTTGGAGAGAAGTTAATTCTTTTTTCTTGTTACATTGCCAAGCCACAATGTGGTAAACAGATATGTTCACAAGTTACTTCCTAAAATCAAGCCACTACTTAGAGACGTGCTAAAACCAACCACAAAGAGAAATAACTGAATTAAAACAACTAATTAGAAATTAACTAGTTATAAGAGTCTGAATGGAAATTAACTTATTGTCACAGTAATTGAGTTTGTATCAGAGAATAGAATAAAAGGCGATCAATAGAATTTATTTATTGCATCGAATTTTGAATTTCGAAATACAAAGGGAAAAAGACTTTCATCGCTAGCTAAATCATGGCACTTAGGTATGACATGAACAACAACCATTCTTGCGACCAAATAGCTCCTTCACCGGCGGAAGCACCAGAGGAATTTGAAGAAAGATCAAGGATCCTATGCCATCTTTTCTACTTTTTCAATTTGAATCCGTTTGCCAAACTTGTAGAAAATGTGTTGCGATTAAACAAGCCTAAAATAATAAACAAGAATAAGAAGATTTATGTGGTTCGATCAATTTGATCTACGCAGAGAGATTCTTATTATTTGGGAGAGAATAATACAACACATCAAGAATACAAGATATAGACCCCTTATATAAACATAGGGTATTTAGTTCCTATTTTGACTAGGACAACTAATCCATACCGCGGGGGTCTTCGCCCCCGCACCCCTATGCCGATTCTGCGTCTTCCCCGCATGAGGTCAGTGCTGGGTTCTGCGTCTTCCTCCGCTTCCATCACAGACCTCCAGGAAAAATCCACAAAATTCATAGCTCCATAAATTTCGAATCGGGTCACAATTCGAACCGGGTTAACAAGAATTCCAGGCACAAATAACAAAATGAAATGTAAAATTTGAAGGATCGTATGCCATCTTTTCTACTTCTTTAATTTGAATCTGTTTGCCAAACTTGTAGAAAATGAAATGTAAAATTTTATCTTATACAGATGTAGAAAAAACTTGAAGGCCAAGTTCAATCTTCACCCTGGCTAGAGGTGCTCATGGGCTGGGTCGGGTTCGGGCCGGGCTTTGCTTAATAATTGTACACTATATGCTTGTTCAAGTCTGGCCCAGTCCAAAGCACGGGCCTCAATTTTTGTCTAAGGCACGTCCATATTCTTAAACACATGCCAAGGCCCGCACAAGCCCGCCCATATCTATTTTTTAAAATAAAATAATAATTAAATCTTTTAATAAAAAATAAAATTTAAACATTAAAATTTATGTATAATCTAATAACAAATTAAATCAAAATAAATTGTGATAAAAAGATTAAATTTTAATGTATACATATAAATTATTGTTGTAATTAATGTATACATACAAATTATTCAATTTTATTATGTATAAATATAATTATTTAATGCTGTTATATTATTAATAAATAATACGGGTCGGGCCAGGCCAGACTCGGGTCTAAAACATCAAAACCAAGGTCCAGCCCATTTTTTAATCGGGCCCTATTTCTTTGTCTAAGGCCCGACTTTTGGGCCTTAAATTTTTGTCCAAACCCTCCCATTTTTCGAGCGGGCCTTCGAGGCTGGGCAGGTACTCGGGCCCTTAAGTAGGTCTACCCCTGGCTAAACACTACTATTTTTAGATACCATAATAAGCTAACTGTTGGGAGAGGAACCCGAGCCTTGTCTAGGTTCAAAGCCCACCGAGTAACACATATACATATGTAGGGCGCCAACCCGAAACCAAAAGTCTAGACTGATGGTTTCTTGGGTCCTTCATGTATATATTCCACTCAAACAACCCATCTCTTGATGATGTGGGATGTTCCCCTCAAACAACCCACTCATTCATGATTCAATGTATGCAATCTCATATATTCCCTTAATATTGGTTGGTGATTGTAACATTAACTTTTTTGGCACTAGATTTTGATGAGCACACTATATATTTTAAAGTTCGTATTGTGTTAATTCTTATTTCTATACCAATTAGTAGGGGTGTAATCGAGTTGAGCCGAGTAGTCAGCTGTTCGAGTTTGAGCTCGACACAAGAATCCGAGCTCGATGCTTGACTCGAGCTCGAGCTCGAGCTTGACCCGAATCGAGTATCGAGCTATTCGAGTTCGGCTCGAATCGAGTATTGTGCTATTCAAGCTTGACTCGATAAATTTGATACTTAATCAAAAAAATTCAAAAAATTTTCATTTTTAGCTGAAATTTGAGCTCGAGCTCGACAGGTATATATGTTGCGCCAAAAATCTCTTGAAGAGTTTTTGCGTTAAAAACTTTACGACAACATGAGGGTATGCCAATCAATTTGCTGAAATTGACAAAAGATTGTAGAAACATGAAACTGGTGCGCGTAGCATCAGATTAAAAATCAGAGCGATTTGTGGGGACTGGATCAAAGTCACACTGGAACATTTAAATCATTTGATCCTAGATAAGTCTTCCTAAATTTGCGTATGCAAGCTGTTCTTGATTGAATTTGAGAGAAAAATAACAACGGATTGTTATTGCTGAAGAGAGAAACACGTATGCAGTGTTTTTATGTCCGGAGACAAGATTGAAAGAAAGAAATAACACTAAAAGAGTGTTCTTTTGTCCGGAGACAAAATTGAAACATGAGAAATATGAAGAACGAGTAAGAACTCGTGATGAACAAGATGAAATCGTGGAGATTGCAGAGAAAAAGCACGGAGCTTTGAAAGAATAAGTACGGAGCTTGGTTTTTTGCGCGGAGCAAGTTTGTATCTATAGAAGCTTGTGTGTGTAGCTGTTGAAGCATATTTGAAGCACTGGGGTTGATCCCTTTATATAGGGGGCGGCATGGGCCTTGAATTTGATGGGCTTTGCCTTCTTCAGGGAGTATATTCAACTTCTTCAGGAGGTGGCAACTTCTAGGAAGGTGAAGGGAAGCTTCCTAATGGCTTCCAGAAGCTGGGAGAGGACATCTAAGCTATTGGGATGCCTCCTATCTTCTAGAAAAACGTTGGCCTTCCTCCTTGTCTTGTGATTTGCATCCTCCTCCTCTTCCTCGTGCAATTCAACATGTCTCTGTTGCCTCCTCTAAGCTGAAATCAACTAATCTGACTAAAAGATGGCCTTTGAATACCAAGATTTGGACTCCTGACATCAAAGCCACGAAATTGACTTTACTTAATCATATTAAGCTCATAAATCATAAAAATAACATTAAATTAAGAAAATGGCTAAAACCGGGGTGGAAAAGCCACATGTCCTTACCTGAAAAGAGTGTAAAAGTTATCACTGGCACCTGAAATGGCTCAAATTTGACACGTAGACATAATTTCATATATCTAAGGTGATGGAACTTGTTAGTCTCGAAAATTATGCCTAGATCACCTTAAACCGACAACTTATCCTTAATTGAAAACCGAGACAAAGTTTTTTGACTGTGTCAGAATGAGGTGAAATTTCAACAGGTGGTGCGGTATGGCACAAGGATCATCATGGTATGCTTCATTGTTGAAGCCACACCCTCTAGCTAGGTCAATTCCACTGATTTCACCTTTTTGTCCTTAATTGAACAAAATGCAAAAGTTGTAGTTTTGCCTCCCGGGAGATGGGAAGTAGCTGGGCGATTTCACTGTCATGTTAGGGTGAAAATATTGAGGTGTGAGGTTAAAAATCTCATGCCTCTCTCACGTAGATAAGTGTTTATTTGCTGACAAACTTTAACTCCCTACCTCCTTTAAATTACAGGAGAAGGACATAGTTTCCTGAAACTGGGTGGCCTCTCCTGAGACATAGAAGACGGCTTGGATGAGTTGTTGTAAGTCCATGAGATGTTTCCCATCTTTTGACATGAGATACAACTTCTCTTTTTGTTGTCTGCCTCCTGCTGACAGCTTTATTAAAAGGAGATCTCCTCTTAAATGATTTTTCTGCCACTTTCCTTATTATGGGCGGCATATATATGATAAATAATTATTATTATTTCGAAAATAATTATTATTTAAAATTATTTTCAGCCCTAATTAATTAATTACAAGAATTTTCTATTTCAATTAGAACTAGGGTGGTGCAGAAATCAAGTTTCATCAGGATTTTTAATCAAATCTTGACCACTCATCTTAATATTATTTATGTAAAGACCAATTTACCCTCAATTGTAAATTGAAGTATAAACAATATATAAGTAATATTTTAATTAAATATATAATATGATGTATATATGTGTGTGTACCGAGTAGCTCGACGGGTATCGAATCAAGCATCCCTGAGCTCGGGAGCTCGGGATCGATTCGATACTCGAGCTTATCGAGCTACCTGAGCTTGAGCTCGGCTCGACAGTGACCGAGCAGAATTCGAATTTTCTTCAAGTCGAGCTCGAGTAGCTTGCGAATAGTCCTGTATCACTCACACCCCTACTCGTGAGGGCAAATTTCATTGTTTTCCAGTATTGATTCTTGTTTTTATACTTCCAGTGTATTGATTCTAGTTAATTTCTTTATTTGATCATTCGTTTTGTTGTACATATTCATCCAATGTTGATTTTGTGTGGTGCGGGAGCTAGACTCCTGGCATTTTGTAATCCTGACTTTCAAATTCAATGAAATAAAATCTTTTATTCCTAAAAAAAATTAAAAATAAAAGTTTATGAGTGCCAAATTATCCTGAAATTGATAGCATAAATTAACATTTTTGAGATATTTCTAATTTGATGGGCCAAAATGGATAATAAGCCATAATTTTTCTTCTCCATTATGTGAAAGGGCATTTTCAGTTCCAAAGCAATGTAATTGCACAGAAAAGCCATAAAATAAGTATGAATCTATTCAAATGGGTCATTTCCTTTAAGTCTTTCTTAGGATTTAATTTAATCAAATAAGGGTCTATTTTTTTGGTATTTGCTAAAATATATGATTTTCAATTTTCATACCCACTCTCTAAGACTCTTCACTTTCTAAGTAAATCAATTCCCGACCCAAATGGCGAAATCCTTTTGTAAACCCTTCGATTTCTGACTTTGTGGCTTGTTTCTTTTTTTATAATATATGGTCAATGTCCAATTTGAGCCTAAAAGTCTCGCAACTTGATCAATTTTGGCCTAAACCTAATATACGTTGAGATTTTGACTAATTTGCACAAAACCCAATAGTACAGGGACCCATATGACCAAAATTTTGTACAGGGACTTGTTTGCACAATACCTAACAGTACAAGGACCCATATGACCCGAAATTTTGTACAAGGACTTGTTTGCACAGTAACTAATAGTACAGGGACATGTAGGGTACTTTTAACGTGCATTTACTCTCCAAATGGTTTTACCCTAATTCCATAAAATGCCATGAATTGAACCGGTTTATTAAAAACATTTTGTCCCTAATCGATAAAATTAAAAAGTTTTACTCCAAATTAAACTGATTTTAAAATGGTTTGCCCTTAATTGAGCAATTAAAAAATAATACTTACCTTCAAAGAATTACTCCCTCTGTTCATATTTATAAATCACAAACTTTTGTTCCTTTATATTTGTCATTTTACACTATCAAGAAAGCATTAATTAATTTAATTACTTATTTTTCAAATATATACTTCTCTAATTAAGGAGGGAGGATGAGCTGTGTGCATAGATGAATATTTAATCAGGGATGTTATAGGAAAGTAGACTAAAATATGCTTAAAATTAATGTACAAATAAACTATTTTTTTTGAAAAAATAAACTAACTTTTTTTTGCTACTAAAATAAACTAAACTTTCAACTACTCTCCTTATTGAAGATTTCGATTATTATTATATAATAAGGAACAAAGGACTACTTAATTTGCAAATTAGGTTAAATTACATTTTTTCTCATTATAAAAAAGTGACCGTCTCATACCTCATCCATCTCATTCACGACTCTTCAACTGGTAAGTAAAATTCACTTATATTCTCTTTTATTTGGTTGTTGTTGTTCATGATTTTTTCATAACAATTATTAGTGTAAATTAATTAAATTGAATGAATTCAACAAATGTTTTATCTCATTTAAATCAAATAATAATAATTAGAGGATAGTACTAAATTTGAGACTTGTTTTGTATAAACATGGCGATGTGAACGGCGTACGGACTCTGTTTATTTTTTTTTCTGTTTTTCTCTTTCTGTTCAATGAAGAGATTTGCTTGTTTTGTTAGGTTGAGGTAATTTTTTTTTCTAGACATCAACTTGACCTGGTAATTTCAACAAGCCTAGCCCTTTCTCTCGCTAATACCCTTTTTTTTCTTGCATGCTTACTCTTTTGCTCCTGCTAATTTCATTAAAAAGTTTATGCCAATGAAAATCGATTTGGGGTTTTTTTTAAGTGCAGTAGGATGTGTTAATTGTCATCATAATTGCTACTTTATTAGGAGAGGAAAAAAGGTATGCAAATTGTGCTTGATTTCAATGGCTACTAACATAACCAAAATTTCCTCCTGAAACGTACTTGTTGTGTTTTGGAAGTGAATCATCTCCGCTATACTTTTACACATTGCTAACCATTCATTGAAAATTAAAATGATCAGCTTCCTATAAATCCCATCCAATTTCTCCTTTCAGCTTCCTTGGAAAACACTAGAAAAGAAATGGGATTGGTTTTCTAGCTCATATGCCTAATGGCCAAGCAAGCAAATATTGGTGGGCGCTTGGACAAGATTAGCAATTTGCCTGATAAAGTTCTCTGTCACATCATCTCTTTCCTACCTATGAAAGAAGCGGTTCGCACTTGTATTCTGTCAACCAGGTGGAGGTATCTTTTTGCTTCAATGACTCGTCTTCATTTGGATGATGATCAGTTCCGGCCCCGGCATCATCAAACCCCTCCTCCATCTGTTAACAGCTTCATGAACTTTGTGGATAGGCTGTTTTTTTTCTCGAGTAAGGCAAGTCTAGAATGCTTTGGGCTAAACTTTTCAAAGAGATCAGGTATTGATAGTTCACGAATTTATGGGTGGATATGTGCTGCATTATGGCGTGGTGTTAAGGAACTTGATTTATTATTTCTTAGGTTTGAAGATCATCAACTCATGTTGCCTTCTATTCTGTTTACTAATTGTAAGTCTCTGGTGACACTGAAATTGGCGATGAACTATTCTTTTATGAATGTTCCAAGTGGCGCTTGTTTCCCGAACCTCAAGAATCTATGCGTCACCAATATTAAATTTACTGATGATGATACAGTTCAAAGGTTAATTTCAAGTTGCCTTGTACTTGAAGATTTGGTTATTGATGAATGTCGGTTCGAAAAGATAAGTGTGCTGAATATATGTACTCCTTCAGTCAAGAGATTGGAACTCAAAATGCCAACCCAGGAAGCCAGTTCTTCAATCACAATTAATGCTCCAAGTCTTGTCTACTTCAAATATGATGGCATTTTATATAAAGGGTATTCAGGAAACATGCTTTCTATTGTAGAAGCTGATATTAGCATACTTACGCATCCTGACTCGGGGGAAGACTATATGCATGATGCTTATAAACGAGCTGTAACTGATCTTTTTCAGTTAATTTATAATGTAAAGTCACTTCGTTTAAACATTGAACATCAGGAAACTGTTAGTAAACTTAGCATTCATGGCAATGCTTGTACTTCTATTCTGATTTTATCATATCTACAATTTGCTGACAGCTTAAGTTTTGAATACAGGTTGTTGCTTTGTGTTGTGAACCAGTAGTGCTTGCATTTCAAAACCTGGCTGAGTTAAAAATTATTGAGAATTTGGAGCATGACGATGATTTTGATTGGCGAGGAATGTGGCTTGTAGAGCTTCTGAAATGGTCGCCTAATTTACAAAAACTTGACTTCACTCTTGAGGTAGGGATTGAGTTTTTTATATTTATTTAAAGTTTCCTCACAACAATTTTTAACTCATGCAAATACCTGTACATGTTTTAATTATTTACTTCCTTTTATGATCTGCTTATTCTAATGTGGGTTTAGGGATATGCACAAAGTGGAGTTTGGCATCGATTTGAAAAGGTGCCCTCTTGTCTGTTATTTCAACTCAAGGAGATTGTACTCTACTCATATGATGGGAGATGGGCGTTTGAATTGATTAAGTACTTTTTGAAGAATGCAAGAGTTCTGAAGAACCTCAAAATAGATACTAATAAACAGAATGCAAAACAACAATTGAGGTTTGCCAAACGATTATTGGCGTTACCAAGGAATTCAACATGTCAAGTTCTCATTTGATGAATGATGATATATCCCTTCAACCTTCTCAAAAAAAGTTTTACCGTCCCAATGGAATTGCAGCTTATAAAATCATAACTTTAAGTGTTTACTATTACACATTATTAGCCTTTACCAATGGAAATTTGAACTTTAGACCAGCAACATTTTTCTTTTCTTTTCTTTGTTTTTTTTCCCTTCTATGTTAAGAGCAATGATCTTCTCCACTAGTAGAGAGGTCCATTGATTTTTTTAAAGCTAATCCACCGGCTATTAAATGTCTATATTTTACTTTACTTTCACTCTCCAAATGCCCAAATCCATTTAAAACCATTGGATACCTTAAAAAAATATAAGTGGCCACCTCTCCACTAATGGAGAGGATCCTCTCCCTTTTAAGTGGATCCCATGTGACAGATTTAAGTGCCCCTGTTTTAAGTGGATCCCATGTGACATATTTAAGTGCATGTGTATGACTAATGCCATGACAACATCCTTGAATTTATGGTGAAGGAACATTAAGTTGGACATATTGAGGAAGAATCTGTAGAAGATGCTTAATTTTTATTTTTATTTTTTTTTGGTAATTGGACAGCTTAATGTATGGTTTGGATGGAGATGTGGGTAGCATTACAACTTGGGTGTAGTCTTCGGTGCACCACTTGTGATGCACCATCTCTTAATGTGATGCACCCCTTAAATTCTGATCCTTAGATGTAACATCTATTATTCTGTCCGTCAGATATTAAAAGGTTTAACATGTTAAACCGGTTTTAAAAACCTTTTGGAATGAATTTGTAAGTGGTAGTCCTCGTGATAAATTTTTACACCTTTTTTTATTCCAACCGCTATCAGCTACATTTTTTTACTTGATTTATTATTTTTTTCTCTAACTTTTTTATGTTGTATTTTTTTATCCATTTCTTTTCTGCTTCGTTTTCTTTTCAAGCCCTAACTAGATCATTAGATTCACCACAGCCCCCTTCCGGCTCCACCACAGCCGCGCCATACCCAACATCAAAATCATCCTCCAAAATTCAAAAGCATTCTCAAACCCTTTCAAATCAGAAAATCCCAAAACTCCAATTTACTAGAACCCCTAACCACAAGTTCGAAATTTGTGAGATTCCCGTTCATCATTCTACTCCACCAAGGCCCTCGGCCTATTTCGAGTTCGAGAAGGAAGAGAGATGAAGAGAAGACGCTAGCAACGTTAGAAAATTTTTGTTTCTAATTACAGAGCATTCCAATCTGGTGGAGATGGTATTACTGGGGTTGTCCCACATCTTGGACCTCGTATGGATTGGTTACTTCACAATTCGGAGATATTATCGTTCCCTTTGATGGTGACACCGAGACATTTCAAGAGTACTTGAAGAGCTACTTTGGTTTTGAACATGACTTCTTAGGAGTTGTTGCTGGTGTGTTATTGTTGGAATTGCACTGCTATTTGCAACAATCTCCATTGTGTCCATCAAGGCGTTTAACGTTACGTTAGAAAATTTGTAGCTTTTTTTTTAATCCTCCATTATAGAGTAGTAAATGGTAGGAAAAAGAAACAAGTTTAAAGTTTTGAAATCAAGGGGAACAAGTTGAAAAAACCTCAATTAATGTTTTCTTTAGTCATATGTAAAATCTATGAAAGTTGAATTTTTATACAGTTGCATATACCTCATTATAGGCCATATACCTTGCATTAGACAGCTGATATTATAATGCGGAACCCAGAGGCACCTATCTTTCCCCCTCTGTATTCCCAAAGAGATATACTTTATAGCCAAATGATTTCTCATTATCCCCAAATAATCATATGCACCATCCTCAAAATATTTTTATAGATTGACATTTGTTTATATGCCTAAAATTGGCTTTTAAACGTGTTTTAATCCATATTTTCATCATAATTAATTGAATAAACCTTGTATATATGAATTTAGTGTCATCTAATAACTAAACAAAATGCAAAATTTAATATCCCCAAAGTGATATACTTTATACCCAAATCGTTTCTCATCATCCCGAAATAATCATATGCACCATCCCCATGAGCTTGATAACTGTACCGAGGTCACATAGGCTGAAATTTCAGCTATTGAAGCCACTTTAGACCCTATTCTCTCTCTCCATGCTATTTTGGGTACCTCTGATCATCAAACTATGCGCATTGTTAGCACCATCAAACATCAGGAGGTGATCATTTTGATAGATTCGGGTAGCTCTCATAACTTTATTGATAAAGAAACTGCTAAAAAGATTGGTTGGAAAACTCACCAGATTACTGGAGTGGGGGTCAAAGTTGCAAACGGTCATGAACTTTGGGCAAAGGATATCTGTTATGAAGTACCATGGGAAGCTCAAGGTTTGATCCAGTGCACCACCTTTATGCTTCTTCCCTTATCTGGCTGTGATATGGTTCTCGGGGTTAAGTGGTTGGTCACACTTGGACCGATCCTTTGGGACTTCTCCAAACTCACAATGCAATTCCATATTGCTCAAATTCAGCACTGCTTGAAGGGTTTATAGGCTGGTTCTATCCAATTGGTGACTCAAAAAAATGCTGCGAGGTTGTCTGATGCAACTTTTGGCACATGTGCTATGCTTCTTCACAACTCTTATGATCCATCTCTATATCACATGGAAATTACTGCTCTCCCTGCTGATCTCCATAATCTTTTAAGCTCATATGACTTTCTGTTTGAAAACCCTACATCATTACCCCCTTCTCGATAGCATGACCATTGCATTCCTTTGGTAGATGAGCAGCAGGCTGTTAAGCTTAAACCTTATAGATACCCAACTTTTCAGAAAGATAAAATTGAGAGACTCATCTCTCAAATGCTACAAACTGGGGTCATTCGAAACAGCACTAGTGCCTTTGCATCCCTGGTAGTCCTAGTGAAGAAGAAGGACGGCTCTTGAAGGCTTTGCATTGATTACCGAGAACTCAATAAGCTCACTATTAAGGATCGGTTTCCTATCCCATTGGTCGAAGAGCTACTTGATGAGCTTGGCAAAGCTTGTTATTTTTCAAAGCTGGACTTACGCTCGGGCTATCATCAAATACGAATGAATGAAGATGATGTGCATAAAACAACATTTAGGACTCATCAAGGCCACTACGAGTTCCTAGTTATGCCTTTTGGGCTAACTAATGCCCCGTCCACGTTTCAAAGCTTAATGAATTGTCTCTTTCAGCCATTCCTGCGTAAGTTTGTCTTGGTTTTCTTTGACGACATTCTTGTTTATTCCACCACTTGGGAATCTCACCTCCAGCACCTTCAACAAGTCTTTAATGTACTTGCTTACAACCAGCTTTTCTTGAAGCATTCCAAGTGTGAATTTGGTGCCTCAACTGTTGAATATTTGGGACATGTAATCAGTCAAGGAGTAGTAGCTATGAATATCAACAAGGTGCAGGCTGTGCCTGATTGGCCCGTACCAAAATCTATTAAGGAACTCCGAGGGTTCCTTGGTCTCACAGGGTATTACAAAAGATTTGTGAGGAATTATGGCTCAATTGCTAAGCCATTGACTGATCAGTTAAAGAAAAATGCATTCTCGTGGGATGCTGCAGCCCAATAAGCATTTGCTTACTTGAAACATGCATTGGTGACAGCTCCGGTTCTGGCATTACCAAACTTTGAGGACACATTTGTCCTGGAATCCGATGCCTCAAGTCATGGTGTTAGAGCTGTCTTAAGTCAAAAAGGGAAGCCAGTGGCTTATTTCGGCAAAGCTTTATCTCCAAAGAATCAAACGCTTTCAGTATACGAAAAGGAAATGATGGCCATTCTCATGGCAGTTAAGAAGTGGCATTCATATCTTGTTGGCAGGAAGTTCCAAATTAAGACAGATCACCAAAGTCTTAGGTTCTTAATGGACCAATCTGCTCACACCAAAGCTCAGCAAATTTGGATTTTGAAAATGATGGGGTATGATTTTGAATTATGTTTCAGGAAAGGTTCTGCAAATGGAGCAACTGATGCTCTTTCTAGGAAACCAAAATTGTTTGGTGCTTCAATTTCTGTGGTTTCTTCTGACCTTCTTGCCCAAATCAAACATGCCTGGTTACAAGACCCTCATACAGTGCACTTGATTCACAAAGCCAAGAACTCTGCTGACTCGAAATACACCTAGCAAGCTGGATTACTTCGGAGAAAAGGGAAGCTTGTTATTGCGAATGATGCTGCATTGCGAAAAGCTCTTCTTGAACACTTCAATTCTTCTTCTATGGGTGGTCATTCTGGCGTCAATGCTACTATGCAGCGCATCTCTGCTGCAATATACTGGAAGGGCCTTAAGAAACAAGTTCGCAATTTCATTCGAGAATGCAATATCTGCCAACAATTCAAGTATGATACTTCAGCTTCCTCTGGTCTTCTTCAGCCACTTCCAATTCCAGATTAGCTTTGGTCTGACATATCTATGGACTTTATTGAGAAATTACCTAAGTCCAAGGGCAAGGATACTATCATGGTGGTCGTTGATCGGTTGAGCAAATATGCTCATTTCGTTCCCTTGTCCCATCCATTCTCGGCACTCACGGTTGCTCAAGCTTTCTTGGATAACATTTACAAGCTGCATGGTACCCCCAAAAGCATTGTAAGTGGTCGTGATAAAATATTTATCAGCACCTTTTTGGACTGAGTTAGTTCAAATTGATGGGCACTGAATTGAAGCTTTCATCCTCGTACCACCCTCAAACTGATGGGCAGAGTGAGGTAGTAAACCGTTGTCTCGAAACATATTTGAGGTGTATGTCTGGTGAGAGACCTCAAGACTGGGCATTTTGGCTTCCTTTGGCTGAATTTTGGTATAACACTTCATACCATAGCAGCATTAAAACTACTCCTTACCAGGCTGTGTATGGCCAAGCTCCTTCTAGTCATTTTCCATATCACCCTGGTGACTCTACTGTTGCAACATTGGATCGAAGTTTGCAGCAAAGAGAGTCAGCTATTAAGCTACTTAAGTTCCATCTTTTGCGAGCTCAAACCAGAATGAAGAGTCAGGCAGATAGGCATCAGAGTGATAGGGTTTTTTCTGTTGGGGGACCTGGTCTATGTTAAGTTGCAACCTTACAGGCAGAATACTGTTGTTAATCGACGCTGCTTGAAGCTTTCAGCTCGATTCTTCGGCCCTTACAAGATTCTGCAGAAAATCGGAGCGGTGGCCTACAAGCTGGAGCTGCCATCAGGTGCTAAAGTCCATCCTGTTTTTCATGTTTCCCAACTTAAAAAACATGTTGGACTTGCCACTGCTCAGTCTCAACTCCCTGTTTTAGATGATGCTGGCTTGATTGCTAAAGAGCCGATTGCTATTTTGGATCGTCGTATCAATAAACGAAGGGGTCGAATGATTACAGAAGTGTTAGTTTAATGGTCTAATTGCTTCCCTAAAGATGCTACATGGGAATGTCTTTATGATCTTCAACAGCAATTTCCAGATTTTGATCCTTGAGGACAAGTATCATCTGAAGGAAAGGGTATTGATATGGTTGAATTATCTATCTAGTTATTTTCCAATATTTTCTATTTTAGCAGATTTAGCAAAAGTTATCCATTTAGCTATTTCCTAGCATTTATTTATTTTGGTTAATTTTCCTCTGTTGCATGTATCGTATGGGACTTAGTTGTTTCATATATATCTATTCCCTGTAACAGAATGAGTCCTTATGAAATTAATTATCAAAAACCATTTCCCCTCTTAACTTCTTCCTCTCTGAAATTTCCTCTGTTTTTACTAAATTTCTTCACCTCTCTCTTGATATCCCTTATTTTTTGGTGAGTCTTATCACTCATATTGATGGGTTCATGACCTCACTTTAGGTAAATTAATTTATTTTTATTTCTCCTTTTTAGAGGTCTGAGGACTAATGAATATTCCAGCTTTATCGGTGTGCTTAGAAATTAAGCTAACTTGCTAAGCGGATTGTGCAAAATAATAATAAGATAAAGAGATGCAAGTAAGATTAGAGTTAATGTGGTGGGAGTCCTATCTTATGTTTATGCGTGTATGTATATAAGTTATCATAAAGAACAAGATAAGATGACTTTTGTCTTAAAGACTTGGTATATGGTTAATGCACATTTTTAAAAGAGAAATACTTATCATATAGAACCAACCATATAATAATAATACACAATCGGACGGGTTGGACGGATTTTGGGTCATCTGTATCCAAGTCAAATGAGTCAGGTAATCTTCTCAGGTCATTCGGGTCTTGACTCATCTGGGTTCAAGTCATTGGATTCTCGGGTCTGTTAGATCTAGGGGCAGGCGGGTTCAGGTTGGACGGATTTTGGGTCATCTGGGTCCAAGTCAAATGAGTCACATAATTTTCTCGGGTCATTTGGGTCTTGGCTCATCTGGGTTCAAGTCATTGGGGTCTCGGGTCTGCTGGATCTAGGGTCAGGCGGGTTCAGGTTTTGGTCTCAGGTTCTGGGTTATTCGGGTTTTGGGTTTTTCGGGTCTAGGATCCAGGCCAACTGAGTCAGCCTTGAATTTTTTAATGTATATTTGTACTTAATTAATACTGTACTATATACAGCCTTGAAAGTAAACATCATCTTTATGTCACTTTGGTATCTAAATATTCTTAAAAACAGTAAATAATTGCAAAAACACTTTCTGAAATTCAAATGCGGTATGAATGGTTAGATTTCAAGATAAATTATCTATTTGTAAAAAAAGAAATTAAAAGGACCTGTGTATCGACTCTTGTGTCTTGAGTTTTTTTTTTTTTTTTTTTTTTACGGGCCCCTTTCAATCCTTGCCCTCTCTTCTACCAAACCAAGTTATACTTTTACCGAACACCATAGCTTGGTGTTGAAAAAAACTTCTCCAGTCGTACTTTTCAGGAAATTTGAATCTAATGGTTTATGCATTATATGAATTTGTTTCAAAATATTTTGATAATATACTAAGCTTTCACGCACTTCTAATTAATATTCATTATTATTTAAGTATTTATTTGAATTGAATATTTGTGATTTTTTATTATTTTCAAGTATTTAAAAATATATTTTGTTCACACGTGTTGTACCACGTGCACGTGAAGATGAAAATTAGTATATAAAAAAATTATATTATATATTACACAAGTTACTTTTAGTTGCTTTATATCTTACCACTTTTCTAAGATAAGAGCCACTCTTCACGGGATCATTTTTGTTTTTTTTTTTCAACAGAAAAATGGGAGAGAACAAGACTCGAACCCACTTTTAGAAGTGAATCATGGTTCCGATTTTTAGAAAAAAGGATTTGGTTGGAATGTTGAGGTTTCAAATTTCAATTTCGTTCTAATTCATTTTTGTTCAAACCTAATTTTTAGTAATTTTTAAGAAAATAGTTCAAAATTGTAAATAATATAGACTCTTAAAATAACGAGTTCACATATTATAGTACTACTATTTTTAGCCAACTTTGACCTAATCTAAACGAAGGTTAAGTATAGATAACTAAATTTAGAGACAACTTAACAGAATCATATACCCATTTTTCCCTATATAAACTTGAAAAGATTTGCACAAATTCATCATTCTCCAATTAAATCATCTCTTATAAGTATATATTGAGAAAAAGATGGAAAAGAGCTCTCCCATGAAGCTGTTTTTGTGCTTTGTAATGTTGATTGCAATAGTTCAAGTTCAAGGACAAAATTTTCAAAGTTGCATGGACGAGTGCTTTAAAGAGAAATGTCCGACTGAGTCACCTCCTGGATATTGGTGTTCTTTCAAATGCGATTGGAAATGTCCTCCACCAGATCTACCCTTAAACGCGTCAAGGAAATTAGCCAATAAAAAATAAAAGGTATATTCCCCTCACCCCAAGAATTTTTCCCTGAATTGTTACCATTACTTTTGAGTTTGGGATTAAAATTGATAACATTTTGTGTTTTTGGATGCAGCATCTTTTTTCTCAACAAACTACTAATAAGAGGTGATTGCAAACCAAGGCACGATCAAACTCCTGCCCAATTAATTATTGCATCAAGGAATTGGAGAAGAATTATACTTCATATATATGTAATATTATTGAAGAATTGCAAGATATTGTTATATATTATTGCAATATATATATGAAATATGATCAAAAACAAAAAAAAATATGCTATATATAATTTATTCTCTTTTTTAATATTATTGAAATATTGAAATTCGTCCATTTATGCCATTTTCGAAAAATTAAAATATTTATTTACACATCTTCACAACGAAGAATATTGCAATTCGTCCATTTATGTCATTTTCCAAGATTATAGGTTGCACTTTTGCTTTCTATAGCAATTACCAAGCAGGATGTCTCTCACCCCGCGGCACTATACATTGTGTCCAAGCAACCTTCTAGCCCTCAATTAAAACAGCGCCCGACCATACGATAAACTCCACCACAAGTAAGAGGCGTTATAGCCTTCCTCGGCAGAATGGAAGGAAAATATGTTCCCTGGAGAACACGAAAGCTGAGAGAATTCTGATCATGATGCAACCGCCAACAGTGTTTAGCGATCAATGCAAGATTAAAACTCTCCATATCTTTAAAATCAAGTCCTCCATCTAGTTTTGAAAGACAAGTATTCTCCCACCTCGTCCAATGAATGTGCCGCTTGTCCTCCGTATCTCCCCACCAGAATTCTGCCAATAAACTATTAATTTCATTGACAAATTCCTTTGGACCTTAAAGCAGCTCATGTGTAATAAGTCGGAATAATGGCATGTAAAACAGATTGTATCAAAATTGCCTCACCAGCATAGGATAAAAGCTTCCTCTTCCAGCCTAGAATTTGTTTCCAAATTCTCTCCTTCATGTGCTGGAAATTTTGCATCTTCGATCTAATCACACCTTGCCGAATTGACATTGGAACTAAAATAAATTGCTGGACTTCTCTATATTTACTTTTTGGCCAGAGCAAGATTCATAAAGTTGCAAGATTTGCATCACCGAATAACAATCATCTTCCATTGCTCGACAAAAAGAACAAGCTATCATCTGCAAAAAAAATAGATGATTGATCCGAGGTCCACCCCTTGCAACCGACATACTGCAAACATAACCATTAGCCTCTGCCACATTAAGCAAACTAGAAAATCCTTGAGCAAAATTAAGGAAAAGATAAGGAGAGATAGGGTCACCTTGACGTAAGCTTCTCAAAGGTTTGATATGTCCACGACCTTCCCCATTGATCAGTATAGAATAACTGACACTACTCACACAAGTCATGATCAAACAGGTCCAAGTCTCCGGAAACCCCATCACCTGCATAATCTTCTCCCAATACTGCCATTCAACACGGTCGTATGCCTTGTTCATATCTAGTTTCAACACCATATAGCCTTGACTACCAGCTCTTTTATTTGGCATAGCATGAATTGTTTCATATGCCACCATCACATTATCAAATATCATCCCGCCTGGTACAAAGGCACTTTGATTTCCCAATAATAGTAGGCAAAATATGTTTCAAACGATTATACAAAACATTGCATAAAGCTATTGGGCGAAAATCTTTCTCTTCCTGTGCCCCTTTAATTTTATGAATCAGAGCAATGTATATGTAAAATTAATGTCACCCAAATCACCATGGCCATTAAGGAATCGTACGTAGTATAGCTGATCGGTCGTCAATGAAACACAAAATAAATTCTCACAAAATCTAACTAAGTAGCTTGGGTAAGCAGGGGTCAAATATCCCACAGAAAAGGATGAAATGAATATGGAAAAGCTTGGGTAAGCAGGGGTCAAATATCCCACAGAAAAGGATGAAATGAATATGGAAAACAAAACACTTAAGAAAATTGGGGATTAGAAATCACAATTAAAAAGCAATTAAATAAAAAGCAAAACTAAATTAAACAAAAGTAAAGTACTAATTAAGAAAACAATTATCTAAAAATCATACTTCCTTTCCAATTGTAGAAATTAATCAATAGAAGATATATATCATTGATATGAAAGATACATTTAGTACAACCAAATTATTGAATTAGGGAAGAATCAATTTTACGCCACTCTAGTAAATAGAGGTAAAATATCAAACAAGATTCATTCAATAAAATCAAACATATCTCAAACAAAACTATCACACCTCAGTTTTCAATAAGACTTATTAATTTCATCGATTCCTTTATGAGTGGCAATCAATTTGTATCAATTATTAGGCATACCGACAAAGTTTCAACCCAATAAAAACAATAGACTAATCCTCTTATTGACAATAGTAGTGTACATCTATAAAGAAATAAAATTCATAATCATAATCATTATAACATGAATTAATTTGCTATTCAAAAGAGAAAATCATACCAAATTATAAGTGCAGAATCTCCCCATATCAATTGATTAAAATCTCCAAAGGATAGAAAGTATTAAGAGAACTAGCCTCTCATGAATTGAAGAGAATCCATGAGAGAAAAATAAAGAAAAGAATAATAACTTACAGAGATTTCCCCTCCCTTGGGCGGCTGTCCAAAGAAAAGAGAGAAAAAACTAAAACCTAGAAAACTAATGCTTAGGTAGCTTAGGTTTTTTTTCCACTTAAGGTGGGTATTTATAGGAGGCT
Organism: Corchorus olitorius; assembly: GCA_001974825.2. Lineage (NCBI taxonomy): Eukaryota > Viridiplantae > Streptophyta > Magnoliopsida > Malvales > Malvaceae > Corchorus > Corchorus olitorius. The sequence goes on from AWUE01014681.1 coordinate 59,761, forward strand.
CCTTAGGGTTAAAATTAGAGTTAAAACCAACCTAGGGTGCTTTAGAGGCGTGCTGGGCTAATTTCTTGGTTATCAAGTGAAATCCAACAACTTTGATGGGTTTAAAATAGAGAAAACTGAAGTTTGGCCCAAAACTACTACTATCCGCAATGTTCAAAGGCATTTTTGTCCATCTTAACGGCAAAACTGAGCTTCGTGCAAAACAGCAAAGTTGTAGATTTTGAAGTTAGCTTTCCAATGCTTCTTGAATCATCTCATTTGGACCTCTGTAGAGAAAGTTTTGAATTTTCTCCCGAAGTGTCACGAAAATCAGAATTAATTGGAGAAGCTTCAAGAGAAAGACACCAGGCCCGTGCTGATTTTCGCAGTGCGACTGTCCCTGGGTGCCCAGTTGAGATGCCCCGGCGTCCAGGTTTTAAGCCTAGCCGCCCAAGTAATCTGGGGAACCATCAGGATGCCGCGTCCTCTTCTTCACTCGACTTGTGTTCTTGATCCTCTCACCTTGGAAACTTATAGCATTAATCTTCATGGTTTCCATAAGCATAAAAATAAGCTTCAAAGGGGTCTTCAATCACAACATCAAAACTCCAAAATCTTCATGAAATTTCCACTTGATTATTTGTGCCATTATTCCATCAAAATAGCTCCAAAAAGTAGGAAAAATAGTACTTTTCCACTTTTCTTGTCTTTCAAAACCTAAAATCACAAATATTAACAAAATAAGACATAATCAAGCTCATCAATCAAGCATAAATTCTCCTAAGAACATAGGAAAATGACCATAAAAATAGGACATATTTTGGTCTGATCAATAACTGAACTGAAGTAACAGAATGACCTACAATATGCCAATGTTTTTGGAAGAAACATGCATTCATCCCGTCAGGTCGGGGCTTTTGTAGGATTCATCTGGACCAAAGCCTCCTTTACCTACAGTTGTCTAAATAGTGGAATGCTTATAACACTTTTTGCAGTGCTGATGGAAATCATATGTATGTTAGACAAGCAGCCTTTATTTTCCCTGTTTTAAGTGCAGCCATGAAACGGATGTTAGGCATTTGGTTGAAGATTTCTTTATGTTATTGCTTCTATTCTAAGATTTTGAATTATATCTATCGTTTGATATCTAATCCTCAATTTGAAGTCTCATGCATACATTTAAAACAACCATATCTTAATGCATATAATGAATGTGTTCTTGAATCTTCATAAGAAATGCACCATTGAGATTGAAAGTGGCATATCTTTAATTAGCCTATTGAAATTGAAAGTTTTCTAGCCTTTAGCGCATGTTCCCTTTCATATTATAATCTTTATGCTTTTGTGGCAGATCTTCACTCAATTGGTGGTTTGGTCCCTCTCATTGGTTATCTTAAGAATCCACATGCCAACATTAGAGCCAAAGCTGCAGAAGTCGTATCCACTATTAATAGAATAATCTCCGGAGTCAGCAGTTGGTTATGGAAGCATATGGCTTAGAGCCTCTGCTTTCTAATTTTAGTTCTGATCCTGATGTAAATGTTCGAAGCAAAGCACTTGGTGCAATATCTTGTGAGTATATTTTGTTCTAGAATATACTTTTTGTTCTTACAAAACCAAATAGTTTAGCCGAAACGGAATATCCTTTCTTTCCATTGGCTTTCAGCTTTAATCCGCCACAAAGTGATTGGTGATAGACACTTGTTGTGAATAAGAAGAACTGGGTTCCAAGTGGTGATATTGGGGAGCAAGTCTTTATTGCTCTTCCTTTCGGGTGAGTAAGTCGATGATCATCTGCAATTCTCAGTTTTGGTCTTCAGAGGCTTCAAATAGTTGGACTCCAAGGTGACTTTTCCTTCTGATAAGAGTATGTTAGAATAATTTAGATGGGCATGCTATCATGTTATAATTTTTATATTACTAAATATGGCAACTTTAAAATATGTCCCATTCTATATGATTTACACAATTGTCTATTGTTTTCTCAAATGACATGATTCATGTCTTTAGCTGCAGAACAAGGAAACAGACCACAGAAGGAACAAGATGAAAAAGAATAATGAATAAAAGATTGATAGATCAAATGAAGCCAATGGGAAGTAAATTCTTCATGGATTTCCATTTAAGAGATTGAAGCTTAAGTAAGTTGACAATTTGTTTTGTAGTTTAAGTCTTCATTCCCATATTTAGTGTTGCAAACTCCAAGCTTTCTATATATTTTCTTGATGATTTGTAGGGGAAACGAAAACGTCTGCCAAAGAGAGTTAATGAATAGCAAATTGATGTGGATGATTTTAAGGAAAAGAAAAGTATCAAAGGAAAAGAAAAGTATCAATGTAAGAAACAAATTACTTATGTTTGAAAAGTTTATTACCTGATGGAAAACTCTCCGGTGGTTAACTCACCAGGAACTGATCTTAGGGATGAGGCACTTCGCCGGGCTAAGAAGAAGTATAAGAAGCGTCGGTCGGATTCTAGTCCTGATGGAGGGAGGGTTGAGAGGGACGAGACGCTGCAGGAAGATGGGATGTCTGATTGCCCTCCGGCCACTGTTCTATTGAATGGGATCTCCTATAAGGATAGAGTTACTGGTAATTTTGATGCTAAGGATTCCAATTGGGAAGAGTGGACTGAGGAGGATGGTGATGACAATATGATGTTTGACGATTCTGTGTCCGATGAGGAAGAGGGCGATGTCTCTGATTCCCATGTGAGGTTTACACCAGATGAAAAGCGTTTGTTACGCAAGCCTTGGAGGAAGGCTTTGATCGTTAAACTACTGGGAAAAGTTCTAGGATTCAAGGCTTTGTCCGCTAGAATTAAGGATTTGTGGCAAATAGAGGGCAAATACAGGATTGTTGATCTTGGTAATGACTATTTCTTGTTTCGGTTCCAATACAAGAA
>AWUE01014682.1:0-86411 GCA_001974825.2 Corchorus olitorius
CTCTCCGGTGGTTAACTCACCAGGAACTGATCTTAGGGATGAGGCACTTCGCCGGGCTAAGAAGAAGTATAAGAAGCGTCGGTCGGATTCTAGTCCTGATGGAGGGAGGGTTGAGAGGGACGAGACGCTGCAGGAAGATGGGATGTCTGATTGCCCTCCGGCCACTGTTCTATTGAATGGGATCTCCTATAAGGATAGAGTTACTGGTAATTTTGATGCTAAGGATTCCAATTGGGAAGAGTGGACTGAGGAAGATGGTGATGACAATATGATGTTTGACGATTCTGTGTCCGATGAGGAAGAGGGCGATGTCTCTGATTCCCATGTGAGGTTTACACCAGATGAAAAGCGTTTGTTACGCAAGCCTTGGAGGAAGGCTTTGATCGTTAAACTACTGGGAAAAGTTCTAGGATTCAAGGCTTTGTCCGCTAGAATTAAGGATTTGTGGCAAATAGAGGGCAAATACAGGATTGTTGATCTTGGTAATGACTATTTCTTGTTTCGGTTCCAATACAAGAAGGATTATTTACATGCTCTTGATGGAGGCCCTTGGATTATTGGTGGGCATTATCTCACTGTTCGACAATGGATTCATAATTTCAAACCTGATTCCGATAAGATCAAATCAATAATAGCTTGGATCAGACTCCCACAGTTGTCGATGGAATACTATCCAAGTATGGCTGTGCGGAGGATTGCATCGGTTGTTGGAAGGGTTATTAGGCTTGACAAGACAACAGAAACAGCAGAACGTGGAGGGTATGCTAGAGTCTGTGTGGAATTAGACTTGACTGTTCCATTAAAATCTGTTGTGCATATTGGGAATTTGATTCAGAAAGTGGACTATGAGGGGTTGCATTTGATTTGCTTTGGGTGTGGGCAATTTGGTCATCGGAAGGAAGCATGTTCCATGTCAACTACTACGATTCCAAATACTGTCGAATGCTCGGAGGCTCCTCATGTTGCCCCGGAACCATGTCAGGCTGCTGATCCGGCCCCTTTGAATCCGACATTCGGACCCTGGATGATTGTTCAGAGACGATCTCGCCGTCCAGTGAAGCCGATGGTTGAAAAAGGAAAGAATAAAATTGCACCAAATCAGGGGCATGAATCTTGGAATAGATTTCAATCTCTGCAAGGAATGAAAGAACCTGCTGGGGAGAAATTGAAGGCGTCGACTAAGGCGGTTTTTAAGGAAAATTTTAAGGATTCCATTGGGGATGGTAGGAAATTATGGAAACCGAAAAAAGGTCAGGGAGTTAAAGCTATACAAAAGTCTTCGGGTAAGGATATTCCAAAGGATTTAAATAAAGGGTCCGGGTCCTCTATTGGTTTTGGATCAGGTTTAGCTCATGGGCCTCCTCCTGGATTTTCTTTTAAGGCTGGATCCACTAAGCTTGTTGTTTTTGATCCTAAAAGATTGGAGGATTTAGTTGGGTCTAGCCATTTTGGGCTGCCCCATCTTATGGAAAAACAGAATTTTGATACTGGTGTTGCGTCTCTGACGGAAGCTGCTGTCTCAAAAACTGTCTTCTTCAGGGCGTGATGATGAGATGTGCTTGCCCTCTGACGCCGTTTCCCTTCCTCCGCAGCAACCTCCTTCGGTGAGGGAGGGTGTCGATACTACTTTGGGACATGCTGATAGTGATGGCGGCCTTGCTGACACCTATGGCATTACTTCGGCGGTTTTATCTGATGGTCAGGATATGTTGGCTAATAATAGTGCTCAATCTAATGAGCCTGGTGGATTAGATACCTCTCCCTCCCTGATTATTGATAAGATTACATCCTATGGAACAGTAGAGGTGCGGGTAATAAGAAGTTTTTGAGACATGCTAGGGAGCTTATATCAGTTCATAAGCCTTCAATTTTTGCTATCGTTGAGCCTAGAATTTCTGGTTCAAGAGCGGAGCGTGTTCTCCGGAGTTTGAAATTTCCTAAATGGCATGCAGCGGATCCTGTGGGTTTTGCTGGTGGTATATGGTTAAATTGGGATGATACTGTTGTTCAGATTACAATTATTATTTCTTCTCCCAAATTGTTACATGTTCGTGTTAAACAAACGGATAAGGAGGAATTTTTGATGTCAGTTGTGTATGCTAGTCCACGTTTGGAGTTGCGAAGGTCCTTATGGGCTCATATGGAGGTTCTTGCTCAAACTGTTAATATGCCTTGGGTAGTCTTGGGTGATTTTAATGATGTTTTGAATGCAGGCGAAAAGATGGGTGGTGACATTCCTTCCTTTGCTAGGTGTAATTTGTTTCAGGGGATGATTACTAACTGTGGTTTGTTAGATTTAGGTTTCTCTGGACCTGCTTTTACTTGGTGCAATCGGAGGAAGGGTTTGCGGAAGGTACAGGAACGACTTGATCGTGTGCTAGCTGATCCCAATTGGCGCCTTATCTACCCCGAAGCTGTTGTTATTCATCTCCCTCGGGTACATTCAGATCATTGCCCTATTTTATTAAAACTGGATTCTGGTGTTGTCGCGGACAGGAGTAAGCGGCCATTTCGATTTCAGGCTATGTGGCGGTCTGAAAAATCGTTTTGATGCAATGGTTAGTAATTTATGGAAGAACTCAGATGGGACTTTCCTTGAAAGAGAAGAGAAATTAGCTTCGGCTTTGCTGGATTGGAATAAGGCTGAGTTTGGTAACATTTTTGGGCAAAAGAAGAAATTACGAGCTCGGATTATTGGGGTTCAGCAAGCTTTGGCTTTGCATAGATCGCATCAACTAGAGTTACTTGAGGAGGATTTGGTCTCGCAATATGATAAAATCTTGGAGAAGGAGGAGATTTTTTGGGCACAGAAGTCTCGAGTTAATTGGTTACAGCATGGTGATCGTAATACTCGGTTTTTTCATTTGTCTACGATTACTCGTCGGAGGCGAAATAAAATTGTAATGTTACAGAATAGCTCTTCGGAGGAATGGGTTTCGGACCAGGATGATTTACAGCAGCTGGTTGTGACGTTTTTTAAAGATTTGTTTTCTAATGATGAGGGTGGTGCTCGCCCTCTTGATTCTGTCTCTCAGCCTGTTTTATCCCCAGATGAAATAAGTAATTTGGATAAGAGAATTTCCTTTGCTGAAGTCCACAGTGCATTATTTCAGATGAAGCCGTGGAAGGCTCCTGGGGTTGATGGATTTCAGGCGGGTGTGTATCAGGCGTATTGGGATGACTTCGGGTCTTCTTTGCACCAATTGGTGTCGGATGCTTTTGATTTAGGTTCTTTTTCTCCCGATCTTAATCGTACCTTGTTAGTACTTATTCCTAAAGTGCCACAACCTGAATATGTTAAGCAGTTTCGGCCTATAAGTTTGTGTACGGTGGCTTATAAATTAATTACAAAGGTGCTTGTTAATAGGATAAGACCTTTACTTGATACCCTTGTTGGCCCTCTTCAGTCTAGTTTTATTCCAGGTCGTCAGGCGGTAGATAATGTGTTTATTGCACAGGAGATGATTCATACTATTAGACGATCTAAGAGTAAATTGGGGTTGATGGCGATCAAGATTGATTTAGAGAAAGCTTATGATAGAATCCGTTGGGATTTCTTACGTGATACTCTTATTGTTTTCGGATTTCCTGATAGTTGGGTGAAGTTGATTATGTGTTGTGTGGAAGGCTCAGCTATGTCAGTGTTATGGAATGGGGAACAAACTGGTTTTTTCTCTCCAGGACGGGGCCTTCGCCAGGGTGATCCAATTTCTCCCTATCTTTTTGTGTTGTGTATGGAGAGACTTGGGCATTTGATAAATGACTCTATTTCTCGAAAGGATTGGAAGCCTATTACTTTGGGTCGGGGTGGGCCTTCCATCTCGCATTTATTCTTTGCTGATGATCTTTTTCTGTTTGGTCGGGCTTCGGAGCATCAGGCTGAAACTATCAAAACGGTCCTGGATACTTTTTGTCTTGCTTCGGGTGCTAAAATTAATTTGGACAAGTCTCGCATGTTTGTCTCTCCCAAAGCTTCTGGTAGTAATATTAGAGTTGTGAGTAGCATTTTGGGTATTGGCACTACTAATGATCTTGGTAAATACCTTGGTATTCCTTTGGTGCATAAGAAAGTTGGGGGTGCTTTATACAGAGAGTTGATTGATAAAGTCTCTGCGCGTCTTAATAGGTGGAAGTCTAAGGTCCTTAATATTGCTGGTCGTGCTACTTTGGTGAGTTCGGTTATGTCATCCATTCCTACTTACACTATGTTGTCCACTAAGTTGCCTGTGGGGTGTCGGAATAAGTTGGATATGCTTAATCGGCGCTTTCTTTGGGGTGGTACGGAGAATAAGCGAGCTCTTCATCTCGTTAAATGGGATGAGGTCTGTAAACCGAAGATGTATGGAGGGCTTGGAATTCGGAAGATGGAGTACCATAACCGTGTTCTGCTTCAGAAAACTGCTTGGTGCTTCTTAACCCAACCTCATAGTCTCTGGGTTCGATGTTTGTATGCTAAATATAGGGTTGTGGGTGATATTTTTGATTTTATCCGTGATGCTGGTTCGAAGAAAGTATGGTGGTCTTCTTCTTGGAAAGGTTTGGCAGGGGCTTTGGAAGATCTTTTTCGTGGGCTGAGGAAGAGAGTGGGAACTGGTGCTAACACTCGGTTTTGGTTGGATAATTGGTTGGAGGAACCTCTTATTAATTCTCTTGTTACTTTACCATCTTTTTTGGACACAACTTTGATGGTAAGTGATTTCATTCTTAATGGTAGTTGGAACGTGGACATGATTTTTGCTCAATTACCCTCTGATATTGTTGTACGGGTGTTGGGGTATCCTTTGCCTAAAGTTGTTACTTTGGGTGATTCGTATTTTTGGGGTGCTACTTCCAATGGTATTTTCTCCACCAAATCGGCTTATTTAGCTATTCTTCAAGATCTTTCTGCCGCTGAGGGACCGTGTGCTTATAATCATATCTGGAAACTGCATATCCCTATGAGATGGATTTTTTTCTTATGGTTGGTTTGGAGGGGTCGGATTGTTACTAATGCGCTGCGCCATTCTTGGGGTTTGTCTTCCTCGGCTATCTGTTCAATTTGTAATGATGGTGTGGAGGATGTTCTTCATGCGTTGAGGGATTGTAGGAGAGCCAAACAGATTTGGGAAAAGGTGCTTCCTTCCTCTGTGTCTTCGAATTTCTTCCTTTTATCTCTTCATGAGTGGTTGTTACAAGGTTTGAATTTGCAAACTAGTTCCTCTTATAACATTACTATTTTTACTACTACTATTTGGCGTATTTGGACCTCTAGATGCAGGTTGGTGTTTGATCCTAATGAGGCTTCCAATTTGGATTCTATTCTTGCTAGTATTGCTAACACTACTAGGGATATTGTTTCGTCTTGGTCTAAGCCATCCTCTAGTATTGGGTCGGTTGGTTCTATATCCTGGCACCCACCCCTTGATAATTTTGTCAAGCTTAATACTGATGGGGCAGCTAAGGGTAATCCAGGTGTCGCTGGAGCTGGTGGTTTGATTCGAGATTCGGTAGGGCGATTGATTGTTGGTTTCGCAGCTCATCTTGGTATATGCTCTAATGTTGCGGCTGAGCTCCATGCTTTGCGTTTGGGATTACTTTTGGCTTGGCGTGAGGGTTATCGGGCTATTATTTGTGAAGTTGATGCGAAGGTCATTCTTGATCTTCTCTATTCGAGGAATCTTGAGTTCCATCCACTGGGTGCTTTGTTGTTGGATATCAAGGAGATGATGGGGTGGAATTGGCAGTGCTCTTGTCAACATACGCTTCGTGAAGGGAATTTTTGTGCTGATCAACTTTCGAAATTAGGCTGTGATATGGATGATGATCTTGAGATTTTTTATACTCCTCTTTCGGAGGTTGTGGATGTTCTTGATGCCGACAGACGGGGTGTTTCTTTTCCCCGGGGCTTCAAGCTAAGCTAGTTTTTTATTTGTTCATGTATTTACCAAAAAAAAAAGTTTATTTATTATGAGACAGAATCTATGTTTTAGTGTTTGAAATTATATGGAATTTATAGGCCTGTATTGAATTTAATTTTCTTTGGCTTTTATTATGATTTATGACAATGAATGTTTGAATCTATTACAAAAGAGTTTAGGGAATTGAATCTTTTCAAAGTGACTATTAAGTTAGTTATTAATTTTATATGTTAATTCTATATTATAAACAAAGAGTTCATTTCGCTATTGGTTTTTCTCAAAAGGCTGTGATTTATGATCTAAACAATAGGTAGTCTCTAATTGAATATATTGAAGGTGTTATGTCTAATAATACTTTCATGGACATTGAGTTTGTAAAACAATCTGAAGCCAATGGTAAGAAAATGCTTGATGGATCTCCATTTAAGAGATTGAAGCTTAAGTAAGTTAACATTTGTTTTGTAGTTGAAGTCTAGGTTCCATTTTTAGTGTTTTGGATTTCAATATTTATATCATCTTCTTGTTGTCTATATGTGTAAATAGTGTTTTGAGTCCATGTAATTATGTAGAAAGAACTTGAATCACAGAGTGTAAAAAACAAGATATTAATCTGGCTGTTTTTGAACCTGAGGAACATTTCTCTTGAACAGATCATGAGAACCATAATGAAATAGTGGTGAATTTCCTCAAGATTTTGAAATGCCATAATAAAGGATAAGGTTAGATACACAATCATAGATAAAAATCAGCGAGATATTTACATTAAAAAAAATCATCAGTCATGTAGTATAGAATATATAACTTTTTGAAAGATGCATGCAAGTTTCATTGACTAGATATTGTTGACTACGTATAGTTTTTGATGATAACAAATTAAACATTCTATATTAGTAAGACTAACCAAGCTATCTAGTGTGCAGTGACAAATTGAGTGACACATTTAATGTATGGTTATGTGCAAACCCATCTGTATAAAGCTCAATATCACAGAAGAAACACACTATGAGTGAAACCCTCCTCAGTGAGTTCAGTTAAGGTGAAATTGAAGAAGAGTTAGTCCACAACAAGCTCAAGAAGCGTTTTAGTGGGACTGAAGTCAGAACAAAAGAATGCATATGAAGAACTGACTGAAGAAAGCAAGAAAGAGCAATATTAGTGCCACCAATTCTGAGGCACAATTTAGTGGGACTAAAGAAGGTCGACAACACAACCTGACAGTTTTTGACAGTGTCGGAAAACGACAAAATAACGGGATAAAAATTCAAAAAGACGCTCCAACGGCTAGTTTCGACAGATATGTATTTAAGACATGAAATGACCGTTGGGAAGCAGTTTTGAGCATTCAAGATTTCCTTCGAAAGCATTTACTCTCAAGAATCCTCTCCAAGCCGTACAACACTCTTATTCTTTGTATTTGCTTGGTTTTTTGCAAGACTGTTCTTAATTCTTCTCTTGTAAATCTTGCACAGTGCTTACCTTGTGTATCTCGATCATTTAGGATCAGTTTACACACTTCAAACTTTTTTTATTTGATTGTGATAAAGTGCGGGGAGCACTTGTTCGAGCTAGTGTTTTAGCTCGTGTGGTTTTCAAGCTTGGGGAAAGCTTGATTTGTGTAAAGGCTTGGTGTAGGCCCGTAACTACATCGGATTAGTGGATTTGGTGAAAATCCTTGGTCGGGAAAGATCAAGATAGAGGACGTAGGTCGGGTGGGCCGAACCTCTATAAATCCTATGTCAAGCTAAGCATCTCCTAATCCGTTTTAGTTATCTTGCCTTCTTCACTAACTCTGCTCTGCCATATTCTTCATCTCTGTCACATCTATTTATTGCTTGCATATTATATCTGCTCTGTTCTTTTTATTCGCACTGGTTTCTTTCATTTACCTGGTCGCACTAATTTTCTGTGTTGCAGAAAAGTTCTTAAGTTGAAAGAATTTTCGAAGTGGGCTATTCACCCCCTCTAGCACCACATTTGGGACCAACAGATATAAATGTCAATCCTTATCAACGATATCAAGAATCTTGATTTCAATTTGCAGAAAAGTTGGTCTGACCGCTGACGCATATCTTTGCGGAGGAAAGAGTAGAGGAATATCTAAAAGCTTTGGCACCTTCAAGGAACTCGAAGAAGAATATCAGTATCTATATATTTTTATTTTTTTTAAGCATTTCCCATAACAGTTATCTTTAATCTTTTAGTTATTAGAACCATGGTCATGTTATGAATAATAGCGTTAAATTTCTTTTAGACAAGAACATACTTTTTGTTATTTGTGCCTGGAATTCTTGTTAACTCGGCCCGAATTGTGATCCAACCCGATATTTGAAATTAGTTATTAGTTATTAGACTCACTTGTATTGAAGATTTGAGATTTGGGAGAAGCTCACATTATATATGCTTGGTGGAAATTAGTAATTTCACAGTTTGATAGTTATTTTGACCCTTGAACTTATAAGAAAAGAACAATTTAGCCCTTGAACTTGCAAAATTGCCAATTGCATGACTGAACTTGCAAAATATGGACAAATTAGCCCATCTGGATAGAAATTGATTAGCAATTGGATGGAAATTAGTCATTTTTAGACGGAAATTGGTTAAATTCTGAAAATGTCATGCTAATTTAGGGTAAATTTTCTAAAAGTGATTTTAAAAAAAAAAAAAACTGGTGGCATGAAAATAAATTCTCTTAAAATGACTTCAGTTTTTTTTCTTTCCTAGAAAATTAACCATAAGCTGACGTGGCATGCTAGCAGTAGAAGAGTTTATCTGGCCAAATTTCAGAATTCAAGGGTGCAATTGGTCAAAATTGAAGTTCAAGGGCTTATTTAACTTTTTACAGAAAGTTCAATGGTGGAAAAGTACATTAAGCCTTTTTATCAATATAATGACAGTTGGCTTGCTGATTTGGAATATGAATGCAACAATTGGCATTGGACATGTGCATAAAAAAAGAAACAACAATACTTGATTTCTATTGATATCAACAATCCAAATACGGAGTAGAATCATACTAGCGAATTGTTGATAGTGTCAATGCTGGAGAATTGAGGGGATATCAAGTAGGCAAGGAGAATAATATTGCATGAATCTTTTAATATTGACTAGGTGAACTAGCACAAGATAGACCTGATTTAACATTGAGAATATTCGAGCCAAATTACAGGATCTTAAAGATCAAATTATTGAGAAGGTAATTTTCCGAAAAAGTTTTCACACATGTTCATATCATTGAATTCCATAAAAGAGGCTTGCCATCAATGGCGGATCTAGGAATTTTGGGAATGTATTCTCTATGCATACACGAAAATATTTTTAAAGGCTTATAGACTATGACTTAAAGACACAATGATAGATTAATCAATTAAGGGTGGCCACCATCCGGAGTTAACCATAAAATAAGAAGAGTTTTAGAAATTGAGGGTGGGCTCGTGCCCACCCTCATCTTAATATAGGTCCGCCCCTGCTTGCCACATGCACATATGTTGATAATATTAGAGATAGCGTATAAGATAACAAGTCCAGATAAATTTGAAGATTTGTCAGCGCTGAAATTCCACAGAAAAATAGCATGCTTTGTATGAGATGGTGGAAGAACATATGATGAACGGATCTTATGGAGATGCAAATCCTAATAATTCCTGCATGATCAAAGAAAAATGTAGGTGTCACTATCCTAGGGAGTTCGGTTCCAAATTTGCATAAAAACAATAGGGATATCCGACATACTAAAGAAGAGATAACAAACAACAAGTATACCTTCTCAAATCACTATTTATCAAATATTTTAATTTATAAATTATGGATAATGCCTAATTTATCAATAATTAAATTTATAATTGCAGGTAGACCTGTTCATGGGCCGGGCCGGGCCGGGCCGGGTTCGCGCCGGGCCGGGCTGGGTTCGGGCCGGGCCTAGTCTTAAGATTAAGGCCATTAGTGTTGCCCAAACCCGGCCCATTTATAAAACGGGCCTCAAACTTTTGTCCAAGCCCGGCCCATTTATCAAATACTTAGACCAAGGCCCGTCCAAAAGCCCGTCTAATATTTTTTTAATAATTATTTTAAGAATTAAATTATATTAATTAATTATATAAATATAATTGTAAATATAAAATATGATATGTACTACCTATAATATACTATTCTTATTGATAATAAGATTCTCTACATATATATAATTCATCTTTTCCTTATTTAAAATACGTTGTATGTATAAATTATATTTAATAAATATTATATATCAACAAATAAAAATAAAAAAACAAGCATAATCCTTAATCGGGCCGGGCTTGGGCTTTTGCTCTTATACCCAAGCCCGGTCCATTTAATAAGCGGGCTTGATATTTTTGTCCAAGCCCATCCAATGGGCTTAAAATTCTTATCCAAGTCCTTTAAAATATCAGGCGGGCTTACGGACTTGGGCGGGTAACCCGGCCCTTGAACAGCTCTAATTGCAGGTCAAAGCCAGAAGTTGTATGTTAGATAATAGATTGGTTAAATTTATTGAGATCAAACAATTTCAAGATTCTAACTAATGAATCTGTATCTTCTGACAAGATATAACTATCCTACAAAGGACGTGATAAAGTAGATGAGTATATAGCAAATGAAGATGGGGAGAATAATATTTGATGAGATCCAATAATTTCAAGATTCTATATGGGTATCAGCTTAAGAGGCAATGTGAAGAATATACGATTTTAATTTTAATGAATATATCCGGCAATTATAAGTTTGTAGCTTAACCTTCCATCCCACAGTGTGACATTTTAGGAAAATCATAATTTGAACAAGATAATCGAAATAAAAAATGTGAGCAACATAATACTTATGGAATTCTTCGAAACTTAATCAAAGGAAGAAAATGACATAGGATTAGAAAATCCTTGAGCATTATGTTTGAGAATGGAAAACCAAAATTTGGAAGCCAATGAGCAAAAAGAAGGGATAAGTCGTGTCAATGCAGCAAATCCAAGGAAGGAAGAAAGGTTGGAGTTATTGTTTAATTAAAATATACAGTTATATATCTTTATCTTTTTTACGTATTTACATTAATTCTTATATATATTTACACTAAAAATTATTTTTAATCTTAACATGTACTACTTAAGACTATTGCTTAATCATGTTAGGGGGCCGCAATCATATGATGATCTATTGACTGTTAATGAAATCCCATCAACATTCAAGGAGACTACAATGAAAAGATGATTGTTGGAATTTGACCAAAATATATCAAAATGCATGATGCAAAATAGTAGCGTTTCAAATGTCTAATGAATTGAGAAGGTTGTTTGTGACTTTATTAGTGCATTGTGAACAGTCAAATATGAGGAAACTATGGAATGACCATTCATCATACAATGTATGGGGATTATAAAAGAATGCTTGGAAACTTAGTACAGACTACAGACACATATTGCTTGTACATTATAGAACATTGCCTATTATGTTGAAAGCATGGGAAAAAGCATCAAGAAGTTTGATTCGGCAAAGATAGATTCTCAAAATTTGCACATCGGAAACTCAACACATAAGGAATTATTGCAGATGAATTGAGTTTTGAAACTCCACAAGAAGATCTAGAAGCGGCAAATAAGTTAAATGAAGACCAAAAGATAGCATTCCAAGCCATCTTAGATTGAGTTGAATTAAAAAAGAGTAGAGAGATCTTTTCTGGGAGGGGGGAGGGGGGGGTGGGGGGGGAGGTCAGGTGGAACATGTAAAATATTTCTAAATCGCGCAATATTGACTCCTAATTACTTTTAATTATTTTAATAATTTTTTAGTTTAAACGCGTTCAGTCACGTGCAACGCACGTGAAAGTTAGAACTATAATATATATATATATATATATTATAAATTAATAATTCTATAAAATTTACATATATATCTAAGACAATTTAGTAGAATAAGAATATATTGTTATTTGTTTTTTCATGAAATTTAAATCTAATTGGATTTCATCTCTAATTTTTCTCGTTGCACTCAAAACCCTATTGTTTATACATATGGTAGTTCCCTTTGTCATTATATTTTGAATATGTATCTAGTTCTAGTACTAGTACAATGGACATAAATATAAGTGACTAGTATTAAATTTCATTTAATTAGTCAATAGTTTGAATACTAAAAACAATGAAAACATATGCATGTATATTAGTTATATTTATATAATCAAATTTACATTATCGAATCAAGAAAATACTCTTTAAATTGATATTTAGGGTAAATTGTGTATTTAGCCGTTAGAAAAGGGTTTATTTGGCCTTTTTAAGAGTTCAAGGGCTTATTTGACTGAAATAAAAGTATAGGGGTTTATTTGGCCTTTTTTTTGTAAGTTTAGGGGCCTTTTTGAACAATAAGCCATTAATTTATTGATTATTTAATAACTCTATAAATTAATAAATTTTCATAGTCCCAACATTATTGATTTATAGAGGCTTTACTGCATTATCTTTTGGTAAGCCACCATTTTTTGTTGGCTTGTAAAGTTAATGCTATCATTAATGTAATCATTTGTGTAATAAATAAAATATTAGTATTTTTTATCATTTATACCCTTGGATGACTTGATTAAAAAATTTTTACAAAATATTTTGTATAAAAAATATTAATAAAGTATATTTTTTTTTCTAAAATCCTAGGGAAGAAATATTTTAAGTTTAGGCTTTCTAAAACCCTAGAAATAAGTATTTTAAATTTAGGACATACCCTTAAAATCAATCTTTTTTTAATTTGGGGCTAAACCTTTTTAACTTAGGATTAATTTTTTTAAAAGCCTAAAAATAAATATTTTAACTCTAAAACTTACTTTTAAAATTAAAATTTTAAATTGTGGCTAAAATTTTATGAAATGAAGGTAGTGTAGTCATTAAAGGCTAAACAACATTCTTTAGATAAGTGTACAACTTTTTTCTATCTACTTTTTCTTTTTCAAGACAAAAAATAACTTGATTAATGAGCTAAACGGGTGCCCCAAGGTCACGAGTGTAAATGAGTCGAGCTGCAGACTCGATGAATATTCGAGTTCGACTTGATTTTTCACGAGTCGAGCTCGAGCTGCTCGAGTAGTAAGCGAGCCAAGCTGAGTTTGAGCTTGAAAATACTTGACTAGAGCAGCTCGCGAGGCTAAATGAGCACCTACGTATATTATTTTTAATAATCTCATAATAATATATTTAATAATATATATGATATTTAATAAATTACAATAATGCCTTATTAAATTACTTACTGATATTTACAAATTTACCATTACTATGGCTATGTTTGGGAGAGCTTTTGGCACGTTTAGGGCTCCTAAACGTGTCAAAAGCTCCAAAAGCAGGTTTTGGTGAATGTTGTGGTGGGAATGATTGTCCTACTTGGCAAAAGTCTATTGCAGCAAAAGCTATATGTTTGGTAGTGGGAACATTCTCCATTTTCATTTGCTAAAATCTGTTCTCATTTGCTGTTTTCCATTTTCTAGAAAACTTGTTTGGTAGAAGCATTTTTTAAGAGTTGCATTTTCTATTCCCTAGAAAACTTGTTTGATTCATGAAAATGAAAATTGCCAAATTTTGTTTTCTTCTTTCTTTCTTTTTTAAATGAAAATTGCCAAATTCAGCATTAATGGAAATAATGGAAAAGACTATTCCTCCTTCATCAGTTTTGCAAAGGTACTTAATTCTAACTAGTAGTATCAGGCTCTGTTCAAAGTTCACTATTCTGATGGTGATAAACAATTTCCAACTAAATTTAAAACCAATTAGTCTAGTCTAAATAGATGTCATTTAATGAACTGATCAAAAAATAGTCAGGGCACAAAATGATCAAGGATATAATTTATCAAACATTGAACATGCCAATTCATTAGTAGAATATGTTCCCAACATTACATACTTCATAACATCAATGCCCCATCAAAGGATTTGAAAATACAAAATGATCATGGATGCATCTAACTAACAGAAGAAAGCAGCAACATATGGCAGCATATTGCTACAATTTCGAAGTCGGAAATAAACAAAAAGGATGTTAACTCAGCCTAAGCTAGGTAGCAATAATCATTTTTCATTGAGACTAGATAAAATAAAATCTCCAAGATAAACAACAAATGACTAAACACTGTTTGAAAACAAAAGATACCATCCAATACCATGACATCTAAATAACTCAAAATGCATGAATCAACTTCTATATGGAAGTACCTCATAAAACAAACCCCATAAAGCCTAAATCTAAATCTAAGAAAGGCCATCCAACCACTCCTTTCGTCTCGTATCAGACATTCCAACAAAAATCTGCCTCCAAGTTTCTGATACGAACTTTTTAATTGCCTTGTTATATGAAGTGGAAGAAACACCCTCTACTTTCTCTAAAAGATCCATACATACACTTACAGAATGAGGATCGGCAATTCCACTACTACTAGATGACTTATATCTATCAGTTTTAGCTTTATAAGCTTCCTCTCTTGCAGTCAATATGGTTGTCCATTTATCCAAAAATGCATCCATCTTATCTGTCTTGCTACACTTGACATTTCGGCGGTCATAAGAATCACTATCCCGCTTTTTACCCCTCTGATCCCCTTCAACCTCAGAATTCTCAGTATCCAAATCAACATGCATGGAGCCGGAGAGAAATTCTTCTTCCAAGCGCCTCTCTTGAGTGTTGGAGTGGATCTTCGGTAGACAGTTGTTGAAGTTTTCCGGTTGCAGTTGTTCTATTGAAGATTTCACCAAGTAACTCATATTCTGCACATCCTTGTTTCTTGAACCTTCTAAACTCTTTACTAATCTGTGAATTAGAAAAAAACAAGTTAGTAAACATACTAATAATATACATAATATGAAGGGAAACACAAATTAGTTAATTACTTATGCCTCAAAAAAGTCCTCCCATATATTCAGCGAGGGATTAACAACATTGGTCGTCACATCCCATTTGACTCTGGTGTGTCCAATTAATTGAGAGAATTGACGATGTCTGGTACGTAAGCGATTGAATTTTCCTTTCAATCTGTCAATACCATAATCCTCTCCAATAACTTCACGCAGCTCATCATTAATCTCTGACCACACTGCTTTCTTAAACGTGGATGACTGCAATTTTCCTTCCCTTACTTTACCAATCAACAACTGAATGAATGCATCCTCATTTACTTTTGACCAATCTTTGGCATCTTCAACTTCTTTGCCCCTCCCTCCCATTTACCACTTCTATTTTCCAATCACAACAATAAAACAGAAAAAGTGAACAAGTTGTAGAGCTATTTATATAAAATCAGGAATACATACAACTCAAAACAATGAAAGTTACTGCTATTAAAAGGTACAATTCTTAGGGGAAGATATCAGATATGCATCTTAAATGCATTAAAAGGTACTGCTATTACTATTACTGATATTTCAACCTATAGCTAGTTTTCTGTATCTTGTCCAGACAATAACTTCAAGTTGCCTATGTATGCAGCTTATGTTTATGTAGGAATGAAGTATTAACCTTATTTTTATGATATCTAAGTTCTCATCCAAAAACTATCAGTAAAACAAATCGAGACATAATGAAGTATTCAACTCTATTTTCTGAGAATCTTTGAAGAATAGAAAATATGGAAATAATGACTATGAGATAGTCCAAAAAAACTCAGATACAAAGGTAGGAGAAGACTGATATATAGACCTCAAAGCCAGTTGTGACCAACCAAGTTATCATATATAGATTCTCACAATGAACTCTTGAATGGCTATCATTACAGAAAATCATGTACAGAAGTAGACATTACACAGGTAGTCCTTTAGAAAATCAGTTTGTAACAAGTACTTAAAGGCATCAAAGATATCTGTTAAGTAACTTACAGGTAGTCATTCAAAAAATCAGTATGGAATTCAGTTCATTAGCATTAGACATGGATTCAAGAAATTAGTATGGAAAACCCCATGCTCAACAAACACTTTAAATCTTTCACCTACTACAAAGTCTGAAATGGCCTTTTGGATGCGAGTAGTCAATTGATAAATACTAGTGTATGTGCTCATACCACAAAAGATTCTGTCATAGTAATGCTTTAAAAGAAAAATCCCGAACTAACTCTAATTAGACATGAAGCCTTCATAACTTTAATCAAAGGCTATTCACTATTCTTGATTGCCAGCAACTTTAACTAGATTAAAAGAAACATTTGCAAATAGTAACTTATGATCCAAATGAAAAACCAGTTAAGGGACTAGTACTCCCTGAAGTAGCAGCTACACTTGTCACACCAAATCCAGTAAATTACTTGGATACAAAATTGTTCATGCACAAGATTCAAGAATTTGCTTGAATCAGAGATGTTGCGTTTCCTCTTATGTAGAGGATGCACAATGGGACAAGATTCAAGGATTTGCAGCAAAAGAAATGACAAAATTGTTCATGCACAAGTTCAAACATAGACAAAAACAAGCATGTTAACAAGCACTTGACATCATGACTTTCTTTCAAAATGACTTTCTTTTATGGTCTATATGAGATACCAATAACCACTTGACATGTTGCCCTTAGTAAACTTCACTTTAAAGTATCAAAATATCCCTCCCTCACTCATGATCAGAATGCATGTTAAAGCTAGACACTTTATAACAACAACAAATCTCAATCTCTCTGCCCTTTTCCTCTTACATGTATATATATATATATATATAAACTAATCATACAAGACCAAATTACTAGACTGCAGCAAAAATGTTGCAAATCACAAAGTTTTGCCACAGAATGCCAAGTTGGACTATTGCCAAATGAGATAGTCTCACATTAAAGATATAGCTAGTTGTCTATATAAGACTTCCCATTTTTTTATATAAGCAGGTCTTGGTTTGCTCTATTCGAGAATAGCTCTAACATGGCCAATACAAGGGAAAGGAGCAAAAAAGCTAACCAAAGCATAAAACGTACCTGAAATTAGTTCCAAGGATTTGTTTGTAAGGTTGCAATTTTGTGAAAGATTCAATAGCGTTAAAGAGGAAAGATCTTTGGTATTTTTCACCCAGCATCAGTTAAACCCCCTCCACATATTTCAAGGGATTGGAGGTTCTTGAAGCCTGTTTAGCATGAGCAAGAGTAAGGATCTTTAAACATAAAAACAAGGAAAACATGAAGAGAGTTCATTTTTATCTAAACTAAATCATGTGGGGGGGGGGGGCCGGGGGGGGGACATTACCTCTGAGTCTTGCCAACAAGGTTAAAAGGGGAATGGATCAAATCCAAAACAAAGACATATTCAAGGAGGAATGTTGTCAAAAGTTTAACAAGAATGATTAACAGTACAAATTCTAATTATTAACTTGAATTAAGATAAACTCCCATAGGACTTTTCTGAAGCAAAGTCAGGATACAATAATTAAGCTCTCCTCTGCAACAAGCTGAAAGATTTTATCAATTGAATTGAACTAACTTGCTGTTAATTTCTCATTTATGAGAATTAGAATTAATTAGAATCATATTAAATGATAAGAAAGTCCATCTTCATATATAGAACAAGAATTTACAAGGTATATTTACAGAATAACAACAATGGAAAAAAACTTTTTGATGGATCTTAACCAAAGTTTTTTTTCTCCCTGTTGAAAGCACATGCAAAAAAATACACTACTTTAAACTTGACTACCCATTGACACAAAGTTGTTGTAATTGTTCTTGCAATGAGCATGACAAAGAATATACAAAATAGTTTCAAATTACTTACCAAAAGAAGAGTGCAGAAACGGAAAATCTTCAAATCTGCTAAAAGAAGAAGAAGAATAAGCAAACCCATAGAAAAGAAGAGACACACACTCAATCAAAAGACCCATACAAGAAAGAAAATAAACATACTTTGAAAATTTCAGAAACAAGTCTTACAAATTTGAATCAGGGAACTTACATGGGTCTTTAAAGGACGGCCTGAGATGATTGCTCCGGCGGTGGCGTAGAGAGGAGAAGGCTGGAAGCGTTGGTATCTGAAGGAGAAGGGTTTGTCGTGGGTGGAAGAAGAGAAGAGTAAAGGAGAAAAAAAAATAACAAAAAAGGAGAAAAAAAAAGAAAAAAAATGAGAGTAGTGGGATTCGAATGGTGGCCTATTTTAAATCTAGCGTGTTTTCCACAATCTCCAGAGAAGGGGAGAACAACTTTTATTCGTTCTCCAATTTTCATCCCCATTTTCCAATTTTTATTCTCCATCTCCACCACCAAACAAACTTTCCACCCCTTCTCCATTTTCCAAGAAATGGAAAACGGAAATCACTCCTAATTTCCAAAATGTAGAAAATGTAGTGTTTGTAGCTTTTAGAATCTTAATAGTTATGTTTTACCTCTTTTGTCCCTATACTATTTTATTTTTATATTACTACCCTTAATGGTAGTACTTTTATAATTAATTTCACCGCCACAACAAATATACATTTTTTATCACTGATTAAGTTCTCAAAGTTACAATTCTAATCTCACATTTACAGTAATTAATCTCTTCATTCTAATATCTTCATCACCAATCTCACAGCTCTACCAAACAGAGCCTACATCAATACACCCCAAAGCCTAAATCCCTAAATTTCCCAAATGTTTATTATTATTGAGTATATTGAACAAAAATTATATACTAACGATTGACGAGCCTATCAACTGAGCTCAAACTTGAAAAATAGAAGCTCGGCGAGTTCAAGCCAAGCTTCGAGCTTCGAGTTTTTCCAACGAGCCGAGCTCAAGCTTGTCAAAGCTCGACTTGACTCGGCTCATTTACACCTCTGACCGGGCACCCATTAGCTATTTTCCCTTTTTTTTCCCCTCTTACAGTATTACAAAAAAGCTTTTTTTTTTAAAAAAAAAAAATGTTAATGAGGCTTGAATTGAACGAAACAAAAATGCATTTTTAGTTTCATTTTATTTATTTCCTAAATCTCATCCTTCTCCGAAGTTTTACAGTCCTTGTAGTGAATGGAATTGCAGCAACAATTTTTTGGGTATTGGCGCAAGTTAAAAATGGTTTTCATACCCGCTCTAAAACGTTTTAGCCGAATTCATCCCTCGTGGTCTCTGAGTCTCTTCACTTTCTAAGTGAATCCCTTTTCCTACCTCTCCTTATCCCCCAAACAGAATTATTTTGTAAACACTTCGGTTTCTGCAGGCTTTCTACCTTCTTTATTTATTTATAATTTTCATTCTCATCTTTTTTGTTCAATGAAGAGTTTGCTTGTTACTTAGGTTGTGGTAATAGGCAGCCGTTTATGAACCTTGTCTGGGATAGGACATCAACTTGATCAGGTGATAACTCATATTTTTGTCTTCATTGTTTACATTATATTTTCTAGGTTTTACTCTTTCTGCTCCTGCTAATTTCATGCTTGTTAGCCAATGAAAATCCATAGGTAAAATTTGGGTTTATCAAGGTAGCTTATACTGTATTAATAAGTATAAAAAACCGAAATTAGTGATTTTGGTGCTTAGTTTTCCCTTCATTTTTGTTGGAAAAGATAGGTTCTGCAAATTATAAAATGGAGTGCAATTAATAAATTCCAGAAAATGAATCCCAATTATTTTCTTAAAATAAAGCAAAAAAGCTACCTACAAACCCCTCTTTTGTGTTTTGAAATGAAATTTCTCGATCCACTATACCATTATATGGAGCTAACTCCTCAATATTGTAAAGCGATTTACTGACTATGTTCAATCTCATTTCTCCTTTTTAAAGTTTCGGCTCCCTTGGAAAGCCCAAGAAAAGAAGTGGGATTGGTTTTCTTGCTCATATGCCTCATGGCCAAGCTACCAAACATTGATGGCCGCTTAGACAAGATCAGTAATGTGCCTGATGCAATTCTCTGTCACATCATCACTTTCCTTCCTATCAAAGAAGCGGTTCGTACTTCTGTTCTGTCAACTAGGTGGAGGTATCTTTTTGCTTCAATGACTACTGTTCATTTTGATGATCGGGGTCTGTGTCGTTCAACCCATGGTAAGAGGTTCATTAACTTTGTGGATAGATTGATGTTTTTCCCGAGGGAGGCAAGTCTAGATTGCCTTCGGGTAGATTTTATGACATCATATATTGGTAGCTCACGAATTTATGGGTGGATCTGTGCTGCACTGTTGCGTGGTGTCAAGAAACTTGATTTAGTCTTTGATTCTGAAGATGGTATGTTGCCTACTATGCTGTTTACTAGCAAGTCACTAGTGAAACTGAACTTGTCGATGGGCACTGAATTTGTCGATGGGCAATTCTGTTATGAATGTACTAAGTACCGTTTGTTTTCCGAATCTCAAGAATCTTGATCTTTCACAGATTGAATTTCCTGATAACGATTCAGTTCAAAAGGTTAGTTTCGAATTGCCTTGTGCTTGAAGATTTGGTTATTGAGGTCTTTAGGCTTGACGAGATAAGTGAGCTCAATATATGTAATCCTTCACTTAAGAGATTGGTAATCAGAATGCCAATCGAGTATTGGGAGTACGTTTGTTTAATCAAGATTAAAGCTCCAAATCTTGTCTACTTCAAATATGTTGACTTCATATCAAAAGGCTATGCAGGAAACATGCTATCTCTTGTAGAAGCTGATATTTATGTAGTTATAGATTATGAGAGCGAGGATGATCCTGATGTTTATAAACGTGCTGCAATAGATCTTCTTCAATTAATTCCAAATGTAGAGTCACTTCGTTTAACCGTTGAACATCATAAAATGGTTAGTGAACTGAATAGTGTCGTATCTCAAATTTCCAATTTCCATTTTATATATGACTTGGATTTTATAACAGTTTAAATTCCATGTACAGCTTTCTGTTTTCGGTCATGAACCAGTGCTTGCATTTCACAACCTGGTTGAGTTGGAAATTGTTGAGAATCTTGATCAGATTTATGATGATATTAACTGTTTTGACTGTGGAGGAATGTGGGTTGGAGAGTTTCTGAAATGCTCACCAAATCTACAAACCCTTGTCTTGTCTCTTGCCCGAAGCGGGTCCTCATTTTTCCGTAAGTTATGTTTTCTCAAAACATTTACTATTCAAACACCCTTACCTTCTTTTTCTCACTTATCCCTTTGGATTTAGGTGGTGATTTCATACAAATTGGAGTTTGGTCTCCACCTGAAATGGTGCCGTCTTGTCTGTTATCTTGTCTGAAGGAGATTGTACTATGCTCATATGATGTCACATTGCTGTTTAAATTGATCAAGTACTTCTTGAACAATGCAAGGGTTCTGGAGAAGCTCACAATCAGAATTGATACTCATAAACTCAATGAAAAAGAAGAATTGAGGTTCACCAAAGAAGTATTGGCATTACCAAGGTGTTCAGAAAGATGTCAAGTTCTCATTGATTATTGGAGTAAGTGGGGTAGCATCCTATACCCTTCAACTTTTTAACTTGGAATGCTGATCACACTTTTTGCTTTGCTGATGGAAATTACATATATCTTAGGCAAGCAGCCTTCATTTTCCCTGTTTTAAGTGCATTCATGAAACGACTGTTTGTGCATGTACAACCCATGAATGACAGATGATTCCAAGAATTTCTCTGCCTTTCTTTGTTTGAATCTTTCTATTAATCTTGCTTTGGCTGATGATTTTTATTTAAGATTTTGAAATATATCTATATCCTTGATATCTAATCCTCAATTCGAAGTCCCAAACATTTAAAGCAACCATATCTTAATGCATATAATGAATACAAGTGGATCGGCCCGCGCTGACACGTCGAGTGTTCAGAAATATACTTCTTTGAATAATTTTCTATTTGAATTAAATTGTTTGATGCATAGGAAAGTTCGAAAGTACTATGATTTTAAATGTGTTGCATCTTTGAAAGGTTATACTATTAACATTGAGTATATGGCCTAAAGTTAACAATAAATAGTAAATATTAGTTTGTACATGACTGCAATAGCTTCAATTTGTTTCCACCTCTAAAGTGTGTAGCACTTGAACAAAAACTTAAGTTTACTCTCTTCTTCATATGGATATGAAAGGCCTGATGAGAGGCTACAATTCTAGCGTTCACTAGCAAAAGTAGAGATAGGGGATATGATTTATTATAACATTTATGTGAAAGGAAAGGATAATTACAAAAAATGGGTCAAGGGCAAGAACTGGCTAGAAACTAACCTAGGGTCTCTTAGTAATTTAACAAGTGAGAAAATACAGAAAAGGACAAAAAAAGTTTAAATAGAGCCTCCTCATCGATTCTCAAAAGGGGCTTTGGTAAATTCCCTAGGTCTTTCAAATAACATTTAGTATATATGTGTAAGCTGAAGCCATTTTTTAACTCTATAGTTTTCTCGTAAAACAAGGATTGGTTTTCTTGAATCATTTTAAGCAATGGACCATTGAAATTTTAAGTGACTGTGCAAAATGCTGTTGGTTGGATTTAATTCTGCAGGAATGTATTTTGCTCGTCTGATAACTCTCTTTTGCAAGTCTTAAACCCTAAGATGTTTAACCAAGAGTTGTCTCATATGCTAGAATTGTACTGCTTGTTAGTAGTTAGATGAGGAAGAAAGAATTGACTGGTTTAGCTAGAATTTTGAATTAACAAAGTCTTATTTCATTCTTTGGTAGGAGAAAAGAGATCATATACAGATGGCTACAAGGAACAAAAGTTTCCTGTCATTGCCATCTGTAGGATTTTCTATTTGAATATTAAATTTTTGAGTGCAAAGTTTGCAGAAAAGGGTAATATAAATTTGTGGAAAGGTGAAATAGAGATTACAAAGATTTAATTCCTATTTTAGTCTGCAATCGGCAATGAATATCATTCCTATTCAAAGCCTTATATAAACTAAACATTTGCATCCAAACTTTGCACACTGATAAGCAAAGAGAGGGAAAGGCAGAGCAAAACTGGTGTATGACAAATCTGATGCGAAGCATCTTGTCCCCATGTTGGGTGGTGAATACATTCTCTTTTTTTTTTTGGCCAAAGGTGGTGAATACATTCTGAACATCATCTTCCGCAAAGAGTTTGGCCTCAAAGCCTGATTTCATGGAGGACTTTGCTCATGGTATCACCAATCATCAGGGTAAAGTTTCAATATATTTCATCAATTTCAAAAATCAAAACGGTGTATGACAAATCTGTTGTGAAGCCAAAAGCAAAGAGTTTGGACTTAAAGTCTGATTCCATGGGGGGTTTTTGCTCATGGTAAAATTTCAATATATTTCCATTGTAATAATTGATTAAATTGTGGGGATATGTGGGGATATGTGGCTAATCAACAATCAACTCGTAATTAGTAAAAAATATAAGTTGTCTACGACAGCTCTTAGTCTTATATACATGGTTAGTTTTTTGACTACTTAAAAACATGACATGAAAGGCTATAGTTCCGTCTCATGCCATAATATCTCATGATCTGAAGCAAAGGCAAAGGGTTCTGCATCAAAGCCTAATTCCTTGGAGATTCTTGCTCATGGGATAAAACTATGGTACTCTTTTGATGTTAGTTTTGTTTGATTGTAATGAAGAATGATTGTGGCGATGTTGATAATCCACAATTACTTCATATATAAAAAAATAAATAAAAAAAAATTAGGGAACCTCATATGTGGTTGGTTGACTAGTAAATTTCTCATTATGAGGAAGAATCTGTGGAACAGAGTCATTACTGATGTTAAACTCAAGCCATTTTTGAACTATAGTTTCCTCGTAATGAATCCAACTATATATTGGGACTGAAGTCAACTAAATGGAGTAAAACAGGTCCGTTGGGCTCTTTCAATGCGTTAATTTGATCGAAGGAGGGTCATATCAATATCAATAATTATTTGAGCTCAATATATGCAATCCTTCACTTAAAGAGATTGGAACTCACAAGTCACAATGCCAATCGAGTATTCAGAACATGTATGTTCAATCACGATTAACGCTCTAAGTCTTGCCTACTTCAAATGGCTTAAATGCCAAAATGTAATCTAAAATTTATACGAACTATCACTTTGCATCCAACTTTTTTATTTTGATTATATTGCACCTTAATGTTTTATTTTGTGTACATTTTGCACCCTCCGTTACCGAAAATTCGTTAAGTACCCGACGACGCTGTTATGATACTGACGTGGCATGCCATGTCATCCAAAAATTGCCATGTGGCATGCCACGGCATCTGAAAATTGCCACATGGCATGCCACATCAGCAAAATGACAATTTTGCCACGTCAACAAAAATGACAATTTTGCCACATCAGCATGCCACGTGGCATTTTCATCCTATGTGGCAAGCCACGACAGCACCATAACAGCGCCGTAACCATTTTCCGTCACAGAGTGTGCAAAATAAAACATTAGGATGCGATATGATCAAAAGAAAAAAAAGTTAGGTGCAAAGTGGCAGTCCGTATAAACTTTAGGGTGCATTTTGGCATTTAAGCCTACTTCAAATATGTTGACATTAGGCTTAAATGTCACTTTACATCCTGAAGTTTATAGGGACTGCTACTTTGCACTCTTATTTTTTTATTTTGATCACTTTTGCACCCTAATGTTTTATTTTTGTTTCACGTTGCACCCTCCATTATTGAAAATTCGTTAAGTTCTGAAGGCGCCATTATGGTGCTGATGTGGCATGCCATGCCATACGAAAATTGCCACGTGGCATGCCACGTCAGCATAAAAAAGAAAAGAAAATAATTATTTTTTGCCTCGTCAGCATGCCACGTGGCATTTTTTGTGCGCGTGGCGTGCCACGTAGGACTCCGTGATGGCGCCGTTAGTTCACCGTAACAGAGGGTGCAACGTGGAACAAAAATAAAATATTAGGGTGCAAAGTGATCCAAATAAAAAATGAGGGTGCAAAGTGGTAGTCCGTATAAATTTCAGGGTGCAAAGTGGCATTTAAGCCGTTGACTTTATATCAAAAGGCTAGGTTTAAATGCCAAAATGCACTCTAAAGTTTATACGGAATGTCACTTTGCACCCAACTTTTTTATTTTGATCATATCACATCCTAATGTATTATTTTGCATACATTTTGCACCCTCTGTGACAGAAAATAGTTACGGCAATGTTACGGTGCTGACGTGGCATGCCACATAGGATGAAAATGCCACGTGGCATGCTGATGTGGCAAATTTTTTATTTTATTTTCTTTTATGCTGACATGGCAATTTTCGGATGACGTGGCATGCCACGTGGCAATTTTCGACTGACGCGGCATGCCACGTCAGCATCATAACGACGACATCGGGTACTTAAAGAATTTTTGATAACGGAAAATGTAAAATATACACAAAATAAAATATTAAGGTGTGATATGATCAAAATAAAAAAAATTGAGTGTAAAGTGACAATCCGTATAAAGGTGCATCCTACAATAGATCATGGAGAACTAGACATCTCTGTTCAAAGTAATCAAAACATCACAACTAAACTATTTTGACACTTGACACCCTCCTTTGCCAAACCATCCGCCAGTTTAATCTTTCTTTGATCAAGTCTATTTTTGATCGAATAAGGGACCAAATATTAAGATGGTCAGCATCAATTAATTCAAAATGTAGAGTCACTTCGTTTCCTCAAATGGTTAGTAAGCTTAATTAGCATTGAATAGTGGCATATCTTTCTTTCTTTTCTTTTTTGCAATTTCTTTTAGATTTTGCATTTTGTAACAGTTTGAATTTTGTGTACAGTTTCTTGTTTTGCGCCGTGAACCAATGCTTGCATTTCACAACCTCGTTGAGTTGAAAAATTGTTGAGATTTACTATATAGTTTTGACTTTTGACTGGGGAGGAATGTGGCTTATATAGTTTCTGCAATGCTCGCCTAATTTAAAAACTCTTGACTTCTCTTTTAAGGTAGGACATCATGAGTTCCATCTATCAGATTCAAACCTAATGTCAAGTTATAGGTTTAACTAATTGGAGTTTATCACATGGATTTTACAATTCCCAACTCTAGTATGCTAGAATTAAACTCCTTGTCAGTAGTTAATATGGAAGAAAAGATAAGAGTGGATGGCTAGAATTTAGAGTTAACGAATTAGTTGTGTTTTGATTCTTTGGTAGAAGGAGAAAAGAGAACATAGACTCATAGGAGTTGTCTAAGCACTCCTAGTAATTCACTAAGGAGAAAGTGGCTCTGTGTACGTTTATAATTGAAGTGTTGCGATTAATCAAGTCTAAAAGAACAAACAAGAACAAGAAGATTGACGTGGTTCGATAAATTTGATCTACATACACGGGCAAAAAGAGGTTCTTATTAATTTTGGGAGAAAAACGATACATCAAGAATACAAGATTTAGACCCCTTATATAAACATAGGGTATTTAGTTCATATCTTGACTAGGACAACTAATCCATACCGCGGGGGGCTTCATTCGGACCGATCCCTCAGCTTCCATTACAGACCTTCAGGAAAAATCCAAAAAATTCATAGCTACACAAATATCGGGTCGGGTCACAATTCGGGCCGGGTAAACAATAATTCCAAAGTCACATGTCATAACGTGCAAATCGCGAGATCTGAGCGCTAGACGCATTGGAAAGGAGTCGCCACCAATCCTTTTTATCTAGGTGTGATTGGCCACCTAATTTGATTAACCATTTTAATGTCTTCTTAATGTGAAATTAAGTTCATTAATAATGATTAAACATTGATCTTCATTACCAAATTTAGGGTTCGGGAGTTCGATTACGTGTAGGGAAGGTATTAGCACCCCTACAACGCCTGTCAAAAATACAGTACCATTTAACTAAACATTAACCTTTCAGCCTTAATCATTACTTTATAACCTTTAAATTCATGATTGTCCATTTTACCTCTTTAATTAATATTGTCTTCAATTTTCTCACATTTTGACAAAAATTTGAGACAATTATCCTCAAGAGTATTCAAGAAATTTTAAATTTCTCGAAGAGGCTCCGTCGTCGGAATTTAAATTGTTACCTTTATTTTGATATATTTCTTAAATTATTTTATATTGATTGATTTAATTAAATTACAAAGCTCCAAAGAACTACCACTTGTACATTTCTTGGATCATTCTTATTTATACCCCTTTGTTATTTTACTCTTATTACAATTCAATTATTCAATTTATTATTCTTAAATTTTTATAGTCTCCCACAAATTGGCAAGACTTTAAAGAAAACATTTATTTTATTATGTTAAAAGCCGTTTTGATTTAATTCCTTTTATTTAATGATTTCCCACATGTTGGCAAACTCTAAGATTTATTTGTTTGATTATTATTATTTATTAGAGTTATTTCAATTTAAAATTTCCTAAATTTCCCACAAATTGGTAAAATTTAGTATCTAATTATTTATTATTTATTAATTCTTTTTATAATTGAATTTTCCATATTAACAACCTTGTTTAATTTTATTTATTTTATTTCCTTTTTTAATATCTTCTAAATCTCCCACAATATGGCAAGATTTAGAAAATATTCTCTTAAAATTAATTATCAAAATTTTTATTATATATTTTTACATGAAACCTAAATATGTGAAATCCCCAAATTCCCCACAAGATTGGCAGAATTTGATGGATTTATCTAATCTAATCTAATCTAATGCATATGATTTTGATTTTTGAGTTTATTTTTTAATCTAAATGAAAAATAATGAAACATGATTTTAACCTATAAAAGTAATATACAAAGTTCAACCGTCAATTATCAATTAGAGAAAACAACTTGACAAAAATTGAACAAAATCTAATAATAATAAAAAAAATTGCAATATTGCGCAAAGAGAGAATTGAGGAAGAGCATGTGGGTTCCATGAAACCATGACCCACATTACCTTTCAATTCCACAACACTTCATGTTTTTTGATCTGTAGGGGCAGCACCGAATAAATTGCAAAACTGGATGAAAACGGACCAAATCTCTCTTGGAATTGAATTGCAGCATAATAGGGTTTAAGAAGAAATTTGTAACATGTGTTGCATGTCTCCGTATCTGTATATGTGTGTATGTGTGTCCCTCTAGGGTTAGGGAGAAGAGAGCCTTTATATAGGCCTAAATTCTTTGGGAGCAAGTAATGGGAGGAAACTACCAGGAAATTTTCAACACAGACTTATTTAACATGTGCTATAATTATTAACTTGACCCACTTAACTAGCCCAAATAAATAATTACTAAAACCCAAACACAACCCAATAAATTTAACCCAAACCTAACCAGGCCATATCACTGGATTTAAACCAAAACCAAACCTAGACTTAGCCTAAATTAAATTTCGGTGTCTACAGCTGCCCCTCTTTGTGAACTTTCTGGGAATCAAGAAATACATAAAGGCGTCCTGTTGTATTTCTCGATAAGCAGAGAGTACACAAAGACGTAGACACCGCTCCTACAACAAAAGAATGTTTCGAACATCGAACTTTCAACGGGACGAACAGAAACATCAATTAGGATTTTGAGATTTTAAATAAAAGAAAAGCAGATTCTGGATTTTGAGTTTTGAACATGACATGCAAATTTTGAGTTTCGAGTTTTAAAAAAAATGCAAATTTTGAATTTTGACTTTTGACTTTTGACTTTTGAAGAATAAAATGCTGAAATGCAAGTTCTGAAATTTGATTTTTGAGCCATTAATTTTGAATTTTGAATTTTGAAATGAAAACAGTTTCCTCATTTGAGAAATGAAATATAAAAGTCTATCCCAACCAAATGATGGAATTCATGAAACATATCTTCGACTGAAGAATACAGATTTTGAGTTTTGAAGAATGAAACAAGAAACTGTGGATTTTGAACTTTGAGTTTTGATATGATATGCAGATTTTGAACTTTGAATTTTGAAATGAAATGCAAATTTTGCACTACTTAATTAATTGCACTGGATTATTAAGAATTCAACCTTGATCATGGAAATCTTTCTTGGAACGACCGCACTAGATCAATTTAGAGATCAACTCCGATCATCGCAAACTTCTTGGAATGACCACACTGGATCAACTCTGATCATTGAAAACTTCTTGGACACTGGATCAATTTGAGATCAACTTTGATCATCGAAAACTTTTTGGAATGACCGCACTTGATCATTTGGGGATCAACTCTGATCATTGAAAACTTCTTGTAACGACCACGTTGGATCATTAAAAACTTCTTTGGAATGACCGCACTGGATCATCAAGGGATCAACTCTGATCTCTTAAAATTTCTTGGAATGACCACATTGGGTCATCTTAAGATCAACTTAGATCTCTGAAAACTTCTATGAAAGACCACACTGAGTCATCTTAAGATCAACTTAGATCTCTAAGAACTTCTATGAAAGACCATACAGGGTCATCTTAAGATCAGCTTAGATCTCTAAAAACTTCTATGAAAGACCACACTGAATCAACTTAAGATCAACTTAGATCTCTGAAACCTTCTATGAAAGACCACACTGGATCAACTTAAGATCAATTTAGATCTCTGAAAACTTCTATGAAAGACCACACTGGGTCATCTTAAGATCAACTTAGATCTCTGAAAACTTCTATGAAAGACCACACTGGATCAACTTCAGATCAACTTTCTAGAGAGACCAAATTGGATCATATTAAACACAAAATAAGAATTTTGAACAAGAAATGGATTTTGAACAAAATTTTGATAAGAAACCTAAACTGGGGTTTTGAAGAGACACCTAAACAGGTACCTTAAATAAGGATTTGATAAGAAGCCTAAACAGGGATCTTGAACAAGGTTTTGATGAGACACTTAAACAGGGATCTTAAATAAGGATTTGACAAGAAACCTAAATAGGGATCTTAAACAAGGTTTTGATGAGACACCTAAACAGGGACCTTAATTAAGGATTTGATAAGAAACCTAAACAGGAATCTTGAACAAGGTTTTGATGAGACACCTAAATAGGGACTTTAAACAAGAATTTTGATAAGAAACCTAAACAAGAATCTTGAACAAGGTTTTGATAAGAAACCTAAACAGGCACCTTAAATAAGTATTTGATAAGAAACCTAAACATGGTTCTTAAACAAGATTTTGATGAGACACCTAAATAGGGACCTTAAATAAGGATTTAATAAGAAACCTAAACAGCAATCTTGAACAAGATTTTGATGAGACACCTAAACAGGGAGCTTAAATAAGGATTTTGATAAGAAACCTAAACAAGAATCTTGAATAAGATTTTGATGAGACTGAATTTTGTCATGAAAAAAGATTTTGAGGTTTTGAATAACAAGCAACCTCAAACGAGGGGAGAAATTTGGAACATACTCAAGTTCAGATTTTGAAGTTCTTGAAAGAAGCCTTTGACACAATTTTGAAATGGAACAATTGAATGCTTTTGATGGATGTAAATGTTGATGATCATGATTATGATTATGAGATGCAATGCATGCATGCTGATGAACATTCATTGTTTCAAAAGGTTCCAAGATGCCCCTTTGTGATTCTTATATGGGGGAATTATCAAGGAGTGTAATGACAATATGAAAAAGACCCATTGGTGTAATAGATTAAGATTATACCTTAAAAAGTTTAATGACTAGAATATTTCCCATTAAGTGTAATGGAAATAAAATGAGTTTACCTTTTTGCCCTTGAAAGGCTTAAGTGCTTAATTAAATATTAATGAAAATAATAAAATTTTGTAGCAAAAAATGAAAATAATAAAATTAATTTTTCCTTATTTGTTCTTTTTTTCGCTCACGACTCCACCTTTCTTCTCCATCGTCGCCATTCGCCAACAATAAGCAATGAAAAGAAAATACAATTTTGAAGTTTAATCTGATCATCATTAAATTTGTTCCTTTCCTACCTAAAAATGGGAAATTAGATCCTACATAAATTAAACAAAGAAAAAAAAACATGAAATCAAAACAATTCTGGAGGTTTCGTTGGTAGTCTACGATTTATGACATGAGCAGCAACATTTCTTTCTCGATGAGCTCTCGCCCTTCCCACTGAAACCTCCGGCGAAGAAGCCGATTTGCTCCAAAGGAGCACCAAACAAATTAAAGGAACAAATGATACCATGGGATTTGAAAACGAGACCGCCCAGAATATTGAGGAATTGATTTCTAACCAATCCCACTTGGATAACCAAGAAAAAAATACAATTGATCATTAAATTTAATTAACAATTACTACATAAATTTTAAATTTCAAGGATAAAAGAGTAAAATTACCCATTTTCATTACACTTGATAGGAAATATTTTAGTCATTACAATTTTTGAGGTATTATCTTAATCTATTACACCAATGAGTCTTTTTCATATTGTCATTACACCCCTCGATAATTCCCCCTTCTTATATTCTTTGACCATGTCAGCATAAATCAATTTTGAATATGATCACTGGCTAGTTCAGTGGCAAGCTTTGCAGGCACATGCCCCACTTATCAATCCAAATAGGCAACAATTCTCATCTTTCCAAAATTCTGTTGAGCAATTTACCTCATGCCCCATGATCAGTTCAAGTCGGAGACCTCGGTCATCTTTTTTAAACCCCCATGATCGAATCGCTCATCTATTGTAGCTTTCTGTTATCATTAAAATGAAACAAACTTCATTTTCACGGAAACTGATTACAAAGATTTAAAACCTATTTTGGTATGCAAATGGTAGTAAACAATGACTTTCTAACCCAAGAAGAGATTATGGTAAATCCTTTGAATATATCTCTGGTTTTGGTGAGAAATAAGGTCCAAATTCCTTTGTATTTGCCCCCTTTTAGAGTATTCTATAAACTAAACTCTTGCGCTTGAATACTTATACTTGTTGGTAATTCATAAGAAAAACACCTTGATGGCATTAGTATGGTGGGATTTTATTTTAAACCAGGAGTATCACCTATAAGAGTAATAGGAGATAATAAATGGAAGTGAAAAGGATATATTGTATTGATTATCAGTATGGTATATATATTATACAATGGTGAGAGTAAGATTACAATCAAATCAGTTACATTTGAAATTCAAAACTAGAGATAAGTGAAGTTGAAAGATTCAAACTTTGGATTGAATAGGCTATCCCTTAACACGCCCCTTCAAGATTGAGTCACCATTGGTTACTCCAATCTTGGAAGTGAGATGAAGGAAGCGCTGTCGAGGAAGTGGTTTCGTTAACAAGTCTACCAGTTGGTCAACGGAAAAGACATGTTGAACAGCTAATTGTCATGCATTCACCTTGTCACGAACAAAGTGAAAATCTATGGAAACATGCTTCATCTTCGAATGTAAGGCAGGATTGACAGACACATATGTTGCACCTACATTATCACACAGGATTGTAGGGGTATTTGGAAGAGAAACGCCAAGTTCCAGCAGTAAATTTTGAACCCAAGTAACTTCTGATGCTGTGTTGGCAATGGACTTATATTCAGCTTCTGTAGAGGACCTGGCCACAGTCTTCGGTTTACTACATTTCCATGAAACAAGGTTGTCTCCATAGTAAACTAGATAGGCTGAAACCGACTTCCTATCTCCTTTATCACATGCCCAGTCCGCATCACTATAGGCATGAAGATTAAGAGAATTTGAGTTAGAGCAATGAAGTAGCAAACCAGAATCTGTGGTGCCTTTTAGAAATCTCAATAATCTTTTAACAACCTGCCAATGTAAAACTGAAGGTTTGTGCATAAATTGTGCTAGTTTGTTGACAGCAAAGGATAATTCTGGTCTTGTAATCAACAAGTATTGCAAAGCACCTACAACACTTCTATACAGTGTGGAGTTAGAGAAATCTTCACTATCATCCAACAAGTATGAGGCAGTGCAGGGCATGGGAGTAGCAACAGGTTTTGCATCCAACATCTTAGTTTTCTCTAGCAGATCAATAATATACTTTCTCTGACAGAGAAAAAGTCCATCAGTGGTAGTAGTGGTTTCAATTCCAAGAAAGTAATGTAAAGGTTGAAGATCTTTAAGAGAAAACTTACAAGAGAGAGCCTCAACAAACTGTTTAATCCGAGAAGTATCATTCCCTGTCAGAAGAATATCATCGACATAAACCAAAAAATAGATTTGAACTCCATCTTCTGAATAAAGAAATAAGGAAGAATCAGACTGTGATTGTTTGAAACCAGCCTGTAACAAAAATCCCTTAAGTGTCGAGTACCATGCTCGTGGAGCTTGTTTAAGACCATAAATGGCTTTCCTCAGTTTGCAGACATGTGATGGATGAGACTAATCAACGAATCCAGGTGGTTGTTTCATACAGACTTCCTCCGAGAGTTCACCATGGAGGAATGCATTATTAACATCTAACTGAAAGAACTGCCAATGGCGATGAAGAGCCAAGGAAAGAACTAAGTGAATTGTTGTAGGTTTGATGACAGGGCTGAAAGTTTCAGTGAAATCAACACCTTCTCTCTGATTGAATCCCTTAGCAACTAAACGTGCCTTGTAGTGAGACACACTGCCATCTGAATTCTTTTTTACTTTGAAAATCCATTTGGATCCAACAACATTTTGTGAATTAGAGGATGGAACTAACTCCCAAGTACCATTCCTAATGAGAGCATTAAGCTCTTCTGACATAGCTTTGCGCCATTCAACAGATTTAAGTTTACACATATGTAGGCTCGGCAATAGGTGGAGAAGAGTGTTTGGTGGTAACATTAGCTTGCTTTGGTTGAAAAATCTGATTTTTGGCACGAGTCATCATAGGATGATTGTTGTCTGCCGGTTTGTGAATGACCACTTGTTGAGTGTTTCTCTTTGATTTGGGAGCAGTAGAGACATCAGAAGGCAATTGAGGAGTAGAATTAGAAGCAGGTGGAATACTTACTTGCAAAGGAGATGATGTTGTGTCACTGTGGAAACCAGAGGTTCGATCGGAAGCACAACTAGGCAAAGCTTGTGTGTCACCAATTTCGTGTGATGATGATTCTGTTGAAGCAAGAGGAGCAGGAGAAACTTGCGTGAAGAGTGTTGTATTAACGGAGAAGAGCCCAAAGAAGATAACAATTTGATTTGAATTAGATTAGGCACATGAGATAGAAATGAAGAAGTATCCTTAAATGAAGTGGATAAGTAAGAAGAATTGGAGTGAAAAGGAAACTCTGACTCAAAGAAAATAACATGCCGTGAAGTAAAAAATTTGTTGTTATAAATGTCATAACAATGATAGGCACTCTGACAATCACTATATCCAATGAAAACACAGGGTCTTGATCGATCATTTAACTTGGAATTGTTGTAAGGCCGAAGCCAAGGGTAGCAAAGGCAGCCAAATATTTTGAGTTTACTAAGATTGGCTTCTTTTTGGAACAATTATTGAAAAGGAGATTGATTGTCTAACACTGGAGTGATCATCATATTGATTAAATAGACAGCAGTTTGAAAGGCTTGAGGCCAAAAGGTTTGAGGCATTTTTGCATGATGAAGAAGAGCTAAACCTGTTTCAACAATGTGTCTATGTTTGAGCTCAGAGATGTCATTGTGTTCAGGAGTGTGAGGAGGTGTTTTAAGATGAGATATTCCATGCAATTGTAAAAACTGTTTCAATTTTTCATACTCACCACCACCATCTGAATAGAATGAGATAATAGGAGAGTTAAAATATTTCTCAACAAGTAGCTTAACTTTGGGGAAAACAAGAGAAAGATTAGATTTCTTTTTAAGTGGATAAAACCATGTGTATTTTGTGAAATGATCAACAAATATAACATAATAATAATGGCCACTAACAGAAGGTTTTGGACCCCAAATATCAGAATAGATTACTTCAAAAGGTTTGACAGTAGACAAAGCAAAAGGAAGTTTGTGACTTTTGCTGCATTGACAAGCATTACAAACATCACTCTTATTACAACTAGTAAAAATGCAAAGTTTAGATAACATAGAGACTAAGACAGGCTTGGAGGGATGACCAAAACGATGATGCCAGTCTGAAAAGGAAACTCGATTGGAGACAAGAGCTTGAGGAGAGGAAGAAACAGTAGCTGGCAATTGATACACTCCGTTAATGAGCAATCCCCTCGTGTGTTCTTGCCGGGTCTGCAAATGCTTAACAACAAAATGATCATCATAGAATTCAATATACACATTGTTAGCTTTGCAAAACTGAGACACAGAGATCAAATCTTGGTTCATGTGAGGAACACAAAGAACATCTTTCAAAGAAAAAGTAGTATTATTACTTCTTAAATCTACAAGCCTAGAGTGAGTGATTTGCAAACCTGTTCCATTGCCAACTATAACCTTATCAGTACCCTCATAATACGATGCCAAGGACAGGTTGTATAGTGCATTAGTGACATGATGGGAAGCTCCGATGTCCATGCACCAAGATCGATTGTCACCATTAGAAACAGTGGCTAGATTGACCGATGGAGTGGCAGAAAAGAATTGTTTGCCACGATGACAAGTCTTTGCTGAGTGACCAGGCTTGTCACTAATCTGACAAGCAATGCGCGAGCCAGATCGATGAAGGAGAAGGAGAAGAGGAATTTTGGCGCCTGTTGTCACTGAAAGATCATTGATTAGAACGATTTCTGTAGTAAGAAGAATACCTTGGACCCTGATGAGAAGTTCTACGAGCAAGGTTTGCTGTTGGGATCGAAATATTAAAGATGGCAGCATCTTGTTGTCGAAGAAGAAGCTCATGAGCAGATAGCATGGCATGAAGCTCATCGAAAGTGATTGGAGTTTCCCTAACACGAATGGCTGCAATGAGATCATTAAACTCAGCACCGTCCCCTTTGAGTATATGAAGAATTAGGTCATCATCATTAATGGATGAACCAGCCATCTTGAGTTCATTAGCCAACGTTTTCATGGAGTGGAGATAAGCACCAACAGACTGATTTTCTCGTTTCAAGGAAGAGAGTTGGTCTTTCAAAGCAATAACTCGAGATCGGTTCTTATTAGAAAATGTTTTGTGGAGTGTATCCCATGCCTGTTAGGAAGTGGTAGAAGAAGAAATATATGGAAGAATTGCCTCAGAGGTGGATGTGAGAATAGCATGTAAAATCAACTTATCTTGGCGTTTCCACAGTGTGTATGTCGGATTGGGAATACGAGCATCACCACGAGTGATCTCAGCGGAAGGAGGAGTGGAGGAACCATCCACATAGCCGAATAGGCCAAGGCCAAAGAGAAGAGAATCGAGCTGAGCTCGTCAAGAAGAAAAATTTTGAGAGGTATATTGGCAGCTGCGAAGAAGAGGCAGCGATCGTAACAGGCTCAGCCGTATTGGTGGTATTAGGGTTGGCCATAGAATTGTAGAAAAGGGAGAGTTTTAACAGGTTCGAAACTCTTTGTTGAAAACAAAGCAAATATCTGATACCATATAAGAGTAATAAGAGATAATAAATGGAAGTGAAAAGGATATATTGTATTGAATATCAGTATGGTATATATACTATACAATGCTGAAAGTAAGATTACAATCAAATCAGTTACATTTGAAATTCAAAACTAGAGATAAGTGAAGTTGAAAGATTCAAACTTTGGATAGAATAGGCTATCCCTTAACATCACCAGATTTTTTGGGCATAAGACTAATCACTTCGAATTAGGAGCGTAAATGCATGTTAAATAAACCCTCCCAATCAGAGGCTTTAATTTGTATTCTCGCACTTATCGAGGTGTAAGTCGCTTACCAACTTATCCCATCAGTTATTGGTTTGATGTTTAATTGCATTAGTGTCATAGTATGAATTAGAATTTAGAAGTACTAAAAACGAAAATTTGATCAACAAATTGTTGGTTCAAGTGTTTATAAATTAAGAAAATTATTGTTTGGAGAGATTTACCCTATAGAGAAAGCTGACCCAGCTTGACCGCTCAAACAAGGTTAACTTATAAATATAATAATAATAATAATAATAATTATTATTATTATTATTATTATTATTATTATAAGAAACAATAAGAATAGGAAGTGAAATTATGAAAAAACCAATGTAAATATTTGATTTTATGAATTCATGTACAAATGAGGAGGGGTATTTTGGTACTTTCATGCTCGGTTTTTTCGTTATTTGGATTGATGATTGAGGGTATTTTGGGAACTTTGTAAAAAGTTACTATTTGTGGTTCCCATTCTCCATAAACTAATATTTTTTTTGTTGGATTATTTATCTAATGAATCCTCATACTTTTATGCTTTATGCTATTTAGTCCTTTACAATTATAGGTTGGACGATTTAAGGGTTCACATTTATTTTTGTATCTTTTTCCCTATTTGTCCGATTAAAGTTATTAAAGTGTCGGTTAAAAGGTTATTGCATGATTTACGACTTTCATGAAGGACCCGAAAGCTAAATTTGATCTACGAGTTTCGTGGAGGGTTCAAAAGGGAGTTTTTATGTTCAAGTTTTCCATTAACAAACATTTTCTTATTTGGATTATTTATCAAATGACCCTCATATTTTTCTACTTTATACTACTTAGTCCTTTACAAATTCTATCTTAATCTAATCTAACGTTTAAAATTTAATTTTTTATTCTTTGTTCTAT
The DNA here is from genome assembly GCA_001974825.2 of Corchorus olitorius. NCBI lineage: Eukaryota > Viridiplantae > Streptophyta > Magnoliopsida > Malvales > Malvaceae > Corchorus > Corchorus olitorius. Next base: position 37,269 of record AWUE01014682.1, read on the forward strand.
TTGTCCAATTAAGTTGATTCATGTGTCTATTAAAAGGTAATTTCTTGATCTACAGCTTTCATGAAGGACTCAAGAGCAAATTTTTATGTTTTAATTCAAAACAATGCTTCCTAAATTTGGTCGTTTCAATTGTTGGTCTATTTAATACCATAAAATTTTCGATCCACATGTCTGATTAAAGTTATTCAAGTGTCGGTTAAAAGGTTACTGTATGATCTACGACTTTCATGAATAACCCGAAAGTTAATTTGATCTACGAGTTTCATGAAGGGTTCAAAATGGAATTATTATGTTTCAAGATATCCATTAAGAAATATTTTCTTATTTGAATTAGTTAAATGACCCTCATACTTTTCTATTTTATATTTTATGCTACTTAGTCCTTTACAAATTCTATCTTACTCAATTTAACGCTTCATTTTTTTTATTTTCTTTGTTCTATTTGTCCAATTAAGGTAATTCAGTTGTCTATTAAAAAGTAATTTTATGATCTACAACTTTCATGAAAGACACAAAAGCTAATTTTCATTTTTCAATTCTAAAAAATACTTTTGAAATTTTATGATTTCGATTGATAATCTATTTAATTTCTTATTATTTTTTATCCAGATGTTCGATTAACAAAGATTCATAAAAATCCCTTCATAAAATTTTCGACCCCACAGCAAAGCGCGGGCCAAAAAACTAATATATATAATAGTAACATATATAGTTGGTGGTGAAAATTGGAGTTTTAACTATAATAATCTAATTTATTACGCCATTTCAAAAGTTTTCTAGAATCATAGTACATGTTTGATTTGAGTCAATTCTTATTTAGTTGGGTCATCTAAGTATATAACCATGATAATTGAACAAGTAAAATATTAATTGTTAGTTAAATTACAATATGTTTTGTCACGACCAAACTCTCTTATATATACTTCCATTAGGCTCTAATTTGTTTACATATCCTGAAAAAATTTCACCACTAAATACATGCATTGAGTTTTGAATCTGAGCCCTCATGTCTTAAGGTAGTAATCACCAACTACTTAACAAAATACTACTCTGATGCACTAATTACTAACTAGTAATAATAACAACAAGTAGGGCGGCCTGCGCTTGTACTGCAGTCATTTTCTTATTAGGGTTATATTTTTTTATAGTTGTTTAAGTCGGTTAGTAAGAAGATATTGCATTGGCTGTAAGTTAATCGGTTAAGAGAAACTCATACATCGAAACAAATAATTTGCATATATAAAGCAAAACACATGACCTCTCTTTCATTCTAAAAGTGCATTAACTAAAATTCTACTCCATCTTTAGGTGATTCATCAAAATAAAGCTAATATTCTACTCCTCCATCTCTAGATAATTCATCAAAATAAAGCTAATATTAATTGTTGTTTGAAATGTATGTTGATTATCTAAAAAAATATAGTACGTTGCGGTCATTTTTTAATCTTGATTGCAATTGTTAAATTAATGACCTCGGATAGGTGGAAGAATTTGGCTTCTGCATAAGGAAGGCCTAATTTTTTGTAGTCAAGGAGCATGTATAGTTGTTGTATGAAAATTGAATCAGTTGAGAGCATTTGCAGGAGCATATGTAATTTACACAATGCATCACAAAATGATTGTAATTAGCATTGGCTAACTGTGCTTTTGGAAATGTGGAAATATACTAAACATAAACAACTAATAGAAACCTCGATAAAAATGAAGTCGAATGATAAATAAAAAAAAACTTTTTGTAAAATATAAGAGGAATAAGGAAATGTTAAATTTAAATATCAAATAATATAATCAACAAATAAATCCAGATTTACCTCAAAATGTTGCGGTGAGAAGTGAAAGCTCCCCACTTTAGGTTATGCCATCCTAAGGCGCTGCTAAATTAAATGGAAGGTTCTTATCAACGTCCACCTGGAAATTTTAGGAAACAGAATGGAGTCCATGTGAAACTAGTTTAGAGAAATGCTAGGGAAGAAGAAACCCACCCAAATAAAAATGAAGACGAAAGGAAAACAGAACTGGAAAGTCAATAGTTTACACATGGATCAATCATTATTGCAGATACATTTATAACATCAATCCTTTGGAATTCCGGCAGAGGAATTTAACCGGTAAATCCTAATATCCACACACAATTAATATGTAATTAAAACACACTTAATCATAAATATAAAAATAGTAAATTACAAAAAAGGCAGCAGAAAAAGTAAGGGAGAAAATTCATCGAGGGCCTTTTTAGTCACTCGAAATGTGAGAAAATACCAAAAAAAGCCAAAAGGAGGCACTACATTAATCCTCAATTTGGTCTTTAAGTAATTTCTATAATCACTAAAATAATATATAGTATATAGTAAATTACAAAAAAGGGCAGCAGGAAAAGTAAGGGAGGAAATTCATCGATGACCTTTTTAGTCACTCGAAAAGTGAGAAAAGACGAAAAAAAAAACCAAAATGAAGCACTACATTAATCCTCAATTTGCTCTTTAAGTAATTTTTATAGTCACTAAAAATAATATATAATATATTATATATAATAATATAAACGAAAATCTGAGGCTAACTTTTGGCCCAATTAGCGAGAGAAGGGTCAAAGCCCAAATCCATATTAAAATATCCAAAATATCAAAAAAAAAAAGAACAAAAATCTTATCTCTCTTTCACAACCGAAAACGGCTCACTCCCTCTGGCCTCTTCACTCTCACCATGGCAGCGATTCCCCACTGAAACAACCATCCTTGGAAGCTTCAAGTTAAACAACAATGGCCTTCACATCTGCAAAATTAACGGAAATGCCACTCAGAACTTCACTTCCTTTTACCTCTTACCCTTCTTCTCTCAACCTTTTCTTCTCGGCTCCAAAACCTTCATTTCGCTTCTTCAAACCTTTCTCTTCTCTCCGAACCGGCAATAATGGTGACTCTTACCCGTGGGACCGCCAAACTTCCGGCTACGCCGCCTCCTCCTCCTCCTCCTCTTCTCTCCGAGCATTCCCCTCTCCTTCCGAGAAAGTCATCCAATCGGACGGTGACGGTAAGGCGGACGCTGAAAGTAGTTACTCTGATAAAGATAAAGGCCAAAGTGCAATTGAAAGAATCGTTCTTAGATTGCGGAACTTAGGTTTAGGATCAGACGACGAAGATGAAGAAGAGGAAGATGGAATTGACGAGTATAATTCAAGGCCGGTGACTGGAGAAGAGAGGTTAGGTGATTTGTTGAAAAAAGAGTGGGTGCGGCCTGATACGATGCTGGAAGAGAAAGAAAAGGACGAGGCTGTTCTGCCTTGGGAGCGAGAGGAGGAGGAGGAGGTAGAGGTGGCCGTGGTTGAAGGGGGTTTAGGAGTGAAGAAGAGGAGAGTCAGGGCACCGTCATTGGCGGAGTTAACGATTGAAGATGAAGAGCTCAGGAGGTTGAGGAGGATGGGGATGTATTTAAGGGAAAGAATCAATGTACCAAAGGCGGGGCTTACGCAGGCTGTTATGGAGAAAATTCATGATAAATGGAGGAAGGAAGAGTTAGTTAGGCTTAAGTTTCATGAGGTTCTAGCTGTCGATATGAAGACTGCTCATGAGATTGTTGAGGTCGGTAATCTGTATTTGCTTTAATTACTGGAAATTTTGGATGATTATTATACTTTTAATATTGACAGCATTGGAACAAAAATTGTTGCTAATTAGAAGTTTTTTTTTAATGATATTATAATGATGTAGATCGGTTGATATAGCATTTTGGTTTTACTTGGTGATAAGGCCTGAAATATTGAAGAAATTTAATATTGCTGAGAATCAGATATCATTAGCTAAGCAATGATATAGTGCCAAGGAATCTAATAGCTTCAAATGTTCTACACAGTAGCATTTGAATTTGTTTTAGGAAATGTCAATTGCTCATTGAACATGATAAAAAATGAGCTTGTCACAGAAGTAGATTTAGTCTTTGATGCCAAGTGATGGAGTATATTGTGCATGCTTTTCTTCAGCTTTTGAAATAACTCGTATATATGTAGCCAAATTTGTAGTTCTATGCAGTCTATGCTATAATCTAATGTCACAGCTCTGGGTGCTTATTACAATCTAATATTCACTGCATACATCGATGTTCAGCGTCGTACAGGAGGATTAGTTTTATGGAGGTCTGGAAGTGTTATGGTGGTCTACCGTGGAAGTAACTATGAAGGTCCTTCTTCTAGATCCCAATCTATTGATAGAGAAGGGGAAGCTCTTTTTATCCCAGATGTTTCTTCAGCTAGCAATGCCGTAAGTGGAAGTGAAACTGGCACAGTTTCAACTTTAGAAAAGTCTGAACGAGTTGCTGTGAAGCCTGAACATGCTGGGAGCATGACTGAAGAGGAAGCTGAGTATAACAGCCTATTAGATGGTCTAGGACCTCGGTTTGTTGAGTGGTGGGGTACAGGATTACTTCCAGTTGATGCTGATTTGCTTCCTGAAAAGGTTCCTGGATATAAAACACCTTTTAGACTTCTTCCTGCTGGAATGAGGCCGCGGCTTACCAACGCTGAGATGACAAATTTGCGGAAAATTGCTAAATCACTTCCTTGTCATTTTGCCCTGGGTATGTCCACCTTTTCTCAATGCTTTCTCACTTACCTTGTCTAATGCCTGTTAGTGACATTTAATAAAGATTGTTTATGTAATTCTTATAGGGAGGAATAGAAATCACCAGGGTTTGGCAGCTGCAATAATTAAACTCTGGGAGAAAAGCCTTGTCGCAAAGATTGCTGTAAAACGAGGTATTCAGAATACAAATAACAAGCTTATGGCTGAGGAGATAAAGGTATGTTGTTTTATAACTTACAAGGCTATAGTAACTTGTATTTTATATGCTTTTATTCTTCTGCCAATATACTAAAACTGTTTCTTAATCTAAGCTATTTCCTGAACAACAAAATGCTAAGTTTCCCAGCAGAATGCAAAGTTATGGTCTCCTAAGCAGTAGATTTACTCTTATAATCATCTACAACATGATATTATTTGTTAAATCAGCTTGTTGTCATGCTCTTTTGCTGCGGTTCATGCCATGGTTTCTTATACCAAAACTCAAATGTATGCTTTTTTCCAGTTAAAAAATTTGAGGTTAAAGCTAGATTCAACCCCCATAACAAATGATTATTAACTTTTTTAAATTTTTTTCTCCAATTGCTTGCAATCTTTTGCTACCAGGCGCTTTACCTGATTTGTGCTACACTGCCATACTCACTAAATCTCTAACTCATTGGGGGTTGATACAAGGAATTCTTTTTCTCCAGTATTTTTATTAGAGTTAATACTCTGAGTAGGATCCATAGTTTTTTAGATCTGTTGGTATGAATTCTACACATATATGATCTCTGAGACTCTGACCTACCTCTTCCTCTCATCAATCCTACATGGAGCCATTTTCATGCCAAACATTTTTCACTGATGCTGCCAATTGAGACATTCAATCAACTAGGTCAAGATATAAACTCAATGAAACAAACAAATGTTTCCGTCATATAAACCGAACCTCCTTTAATTTGAAAACATCAGAAACTTATATTTGTTTAGAGCATACATTCATGACAGCAATTATTAATCGATGAACTATAATACAAGTATATTAGTCTCATTCCAAGGGAACAAGAGCCTAGAGGATGTAAAGTATAACTTGAAAGAAGAGGGGCATGCTTTGATGGAGCAGCTTAAAAGAGCATTATAACTTCTTGTCAAAGACTATTGAAAGAAACATTTGCCACCACAATCATGTCATAATTCACCTGTTTTTTCCCTGAATGACATTTTTCTGTGTGAATCTTTGCAATCTTCACCATTTGAAGTTATGCCGTGCTGTGTTTTCAAAAGAAAGTTCTGACTATACTGCTTATGGATGCCAATGGTTTTGCAGAACTTAACTGGAGGTGTCTTGCTGCTCAGAAACAAGTATTTCATTGTCATATACCGTGGAAAAGATTTCCTTCCACCAAGTGTTGCTGCTGCTCTGGCCGAAAGGCAAGAGCTGACAAAACAGATTCAAGATGTCGAGGAGAAAGCGCGGATCAGAGCAGTTGAGCCAGCTCAATTGAGTGAGGATAAAGGACAGGCACCTGCGGGTACTTTGGCTGAGTTTTATGAAGCTCAAGCCCGCTGGGGAAGAGAGATATCTGCTGAAGAACGTGAAAAGATGATAGAAGAAGCTTCCAAAGCTAAGCATGCTAGACTTGTAAAGCGCGTCGAACATAAACTCACTGTTGTAAGTATAAAACCCATATGTGATGGTTGAAATGAAAGTTTTCTGAAAAAAAATGGCATATTTTAAACTATTCACTCATTTTGTTGAATTTTAAAACATTCAAAAATTAACCATAGAACCTTCTTTTCCTGTACGTACATGTTTAGCTTCTTCAGAATTGTAGTGCTATACTCTCTCTTAGATTGTGTGTCACCTAAGCTTGATTTTATTTATTTATTGAAGATGTGAAGCAGGCTATCATTTTCTGTCCTAAGTTTTGCTATTAATGCTTGAAGATTATAAGTTTCCTGCTTAATGGATCTTGGTAGTTGTTGTTTACTAAAAGCTTTTCCATGGTTATACTTGTTCCAGGTTCATAGTTTGTTTTAGTTACTATTTTAATTATTTGTCATTGGTGTTAATTGAGAGCTTGAATGCACAAACAGGCCCAAGCCAAAAAGCTTAGAGCAGAGAGACTGTTATCTAAAATAGAAGCCTCCATGCTCCCTGCTGCTCCTGATTATGACCAAGAAACAATCACTGACGAGGAACGGGTTATGTTTCGAAGAGTTGGATTAAGAATGAAACCATACTTGCCTCTTGGTACGTAACCCTTTAGTTTGGTTATTGAAGTTTGAATTCAGATTTAAAATTCTTATCATTTGTATAATAATATACCAGGTATTCGCGGTGTTTTTGATGGTGTCATTGAGAATATGCATTTGCACTGGAAGCATAGAGAACTTGTGAAGCTGATATCCAAACAAAAGACCCTTGCATTTGTCGAAGACACGGCAAGGTTATTGGAGTATGAGAGTGGTGGGATACTGGTGGCAATAGAAAAGGTACCCAAAGGATATGCTCTCATTTATTATCGTGGAAAGAATTACCGTCGGCCCATTAGCATTAGGCCAAGGAACCTTCTAACAAAGGCAAAGGCATTGAAGCGCTCAGTTGCAATGCAACGCCATGAGGTTTGATCTCTTACATTTTTATTTTATTGCCAATCTTCATAATAATGAATCCAGATGACCATTGTCTTACATCATACTATTTGCAGGCTCTGAGTCAGCATATATCTGAACTGGAGAAAAGAATAGAGCAAATGAAAAAGGAAATCGTAAGTAATACCTTGCCTGTGTATAGTCAATTTTGGAGACTAACTATTTTGGTATATGTGAGTGAGCGGTAAAGATTTTATAGTGTGCAAAACTGAGCGAGTTAGCGTCAATATGCATGATTGTTTTTCAAATGTAGTTGCTAACAATATCAAGAATTTCAAGGAAGATGGTTCTGCCATCTTTTTCAAGAAAAAGCCAATACATAAATATTACGCGTTCATGAAAATGGTGATCAAAGAATTGAACCAACATTGGCTAGCCCTTTTTGATTTTGAAGTAAATAATATGTTTGCTAATCTACTCAGATGCTGCCTTATTTATGGTTTACTGCTGTGCCATATAGATTTAGGTACCTTTCCCATACCAACACCAATTTGATAAGGGAGACACATCAGTGTGTAGTCAGACCTATGAGGCTATAATGTGCAAGAAAATTCATGCATTTTTGTGAGAATTGTGACTGCTGGGTTTATTTATCGTTGCTTCTCCATGTCTGAGTGGGGAAGTGGATCCTAATTCTTTATGTGATTTTATACTTTCAGAGTAACTTTAGGGGATTTTTTACTGTAAGAGTTCATTCTTATCCATATTTTCTGTCTAATTATGCTTAAAGTAAACTGGAGAAACTACTGTTGGTTGTGTAGGGTGGCTCTCAAGATATTGAGGATTATGCTAACCACGGCTTGGGGGACCATGGCTCATTTGATCCTGTCTCAGAACTGAGCCAAGTGAGATTTAATTTTGCTGCTATTCTTGTCTTAGAGATTTGTTGCAAGGATTTCAGTTTCAAGCTTTTGCATGATTTTCTTACAGTTGCAAAGACTAATTTTCTTTGTAGAAATAACTGTTTAAGTACTCTTGTGCAGAGTGAGGATGAAGCTTTATATATGGAATCTGAAGGAGATGAGGAGTTTGACGACGATGAAGATGAGGGTGAGTTTGATGAAGATGAAGATGAGGATGAGGATGACGATGACAACATTGACTGGGAAGCTGAAGACGATTCTTTACAATCGAACTTTGAAAAAATCAATTCACAGAGACATCGGTGATCGAGTTTCAGAAAATTTTGAACTGGCCAGATATTTTTCTTGCTCTCCATACCCCTTTGAGGTAATAACGCCTTCCGTTTAATCCTTTTTCATCTTTTACATGTTTCTTCATGGATTTCGCGACTCATTATATTACTGATTGATTTTTATCCGAGTCCAGATAATTTGGTATTATTCTCTATGTTGTACTATGTATCCAGACTCACGGTTAAAGCATTAATGTTTCAACTTCTCTTGATGAAGTCAGTTATATTCTCTTCAATTGTGCAGGTTATAGTTGGGATGGCTTGGGCTGGAATGTATATCATGGGTAAGTTATCTTCCCAAATCCTCGCTGCCTGTTCAATGGGGTTATGGGGCGCAAGGGCTTACATGACTGGCAAGAATGCCATAAATTGGCTTGATCTTGATTATGGTGTCAGCCTCATTTCCAAGTTCCAACCATGAACTGGCTTAATCAAAGTGAGGCTAATTTTCGACAATCTGAAACTTGGCAATAACGCAGGTTCAAAGGTCTGTGTAGGGCAGGTTTTTTTGCCACAAACTTATCAGTCCAAATGTAATAATGTATTTCATTTCTCAATTAGGGATATGTATTTTTCTGCGACTGTAAAATAACTTTGCTTTACTGTAATTACTGTAAATTTGGTTGTTAAATAAACAAAGAAACATGCTTGTTTGTTTTAGCTCTTGTGCGCATTTTAATTGTTATAGAAAAGAGAAATTAAGGAACTCGTAACGATCTATCTCTCTACTATAAGCCCAAGGAAGTTTGCACTTTATTTTATTTAATTATATATACTACATATTATTTAAACCACCCAATAAAATTACTAAATGGCCCTTTTGAGAATTGATGAGGAGGCTCCATTTGAACTTTTTTTGTCTTTTTCTGTCTTTTCTCATTTGCCAAATTACTAAGAAGATCCTAGGTTAGTTTCTAGTAAGTTCTTGCCCTTAAGCCCTTTTTTGTAATTTTATGTTTCCTTTCGGACAATAAATGTTATAATAAATCATATCCTCCTATCTCTACTTAATTATTTCTTCACGTAATAAATGTTATAATAAATCATATCCCCCTATCTCTACTTAAATAATATTTTCTTTTAAGTATGAACAAAGTTGTTAGATAAGATAGCTAAGGATCAGGATTTGAGTTGAGTATTTCTTAATTTATAAAGAATTTTATATGATTTGAGTTGAGTATTTCTTAATGCACAGAGAATTTCAAGACTTAGCTAAGGCCTATGTTGTGTGGGAGCCCTTTTTAACGATGTCTATTAATGTTATTCAACCCATGAATTACAATTTAGAATTGTAAAATTAGTGGGTTAGCACATAAACGTTTAAAAGCTCTGATATAAAATTTCTAAATAAAAATTAAAGCTAAATCTTATACTGATATATGATCAGTCCATTATAGACAAGACGCTGTTTTTAGAAAACAAATGGACTTATTGGCCAGCCCAAAAACATAACAAATAGAGTTTATTTTAATTTGATAACAAAACCGAAGATGGTTAATCATCAAGTTATTGATTTGTTTTTCAATAATGTTAACTTAGCTAAAGATGCAATTTGTGAATTTTTAAGAGACCACAAACCATTTGTTTCCAGTGATGCAATGTCTTATCAAACAACTAATAACAATTTCTAAATGTCCATGTGAAGAAAAGAGTAAACTTAGTTTTTGTTTTAAGTGCTACACACTTTAGAGGAGGAAACAAAATTGAAGCCATTGCACATGTCCATGTACAAACTAATATTTTCTATTTATTGCTAAATTTAGGGCATACGCTCAATGTTAATAATATAACCTTTTAAAGATGCAATACATTTAAAATCATAATACTTTCAAATTTTCCTACGCATCAAACAATTTAATTCGAATAGGAAATTGTTTAAAGAAATAGATTTCTGAACGCCCGACGCGCCAGCGCGGACCGATCCACTTATTGTTAGTATTAGTATTACGCCTAAAAAAAATAATAAAATAAAAAATTTATTGTTAGCATTAATTTTTGAGTTAAATTCAAGGCCTGCTGAATTGAGCACTGGAGCTCCACCTCAAAATTTCGAAACCGAATTTGTTATTTTCAATTATGCTGAAAGCCATAGAAACACTAAATAATGATGGAAGGGGGTATAGTATATACTTCCTCTGGCAACTTACACCAGAAGGTAAAGAAACATATATCTTCATAAAAGTCCACAACTCTGCCCCTAACAATCAACTTGAAAAAACAACAGCCCTACAAATAATTAATCTACTGAAACAATCTGGCCAAAAAAAAATCTACTGAAACAAGGTGTCAAGAAGGAGATTAGGATGATATGCATCTGTATAAACCTCTGCTGCAAATGCTGAAGAATCAGCCGCACCGCATCATAGCAGCAAGACAATTTTAATAATTTGTGATTCTGCACCACATGAGTTATCAGCTTCATACAGTTCCTCACAGACATGTCAGGGGAATACAGTATAGAATTTGATTACATTGTTCTCAGACTCTGTTCTGCAGTGTAGCTCATGACCTGCTGAAGTGAAGCCTTCTCATTGGCGCAGCATACGCTGGAGACTAATCACTTGATCTCTTTGCTCTGGAGGCAAGAGATTAATCTGTTCCGGAGTCAGGCTCATAACCTGCTGAAGTAGTGCCTTCTCCATCTCAGGAGTCAACTGTAAGAGAAACAATGGAAAATAAGACTGTTAATATGATTTGAGCTATTGATAAATGATCTTGCTTAAGGGAAACTCAAAGGTTGGACAATCACCGATCCAGGACGAACGGGCTGATTTCCTGGACCCATCTGACTAGAAACTGGTGGCGAGGGTCCTTGAAGTTGTGGTAGTGTTGAATTGTCTTGTTGGTTAGACATCCAAGAGGATCCTCTGTCGGATTGCATGGGACCTCCAACTTGGTTGCCAAACTCAGATCCTAAATGCAAGCCTCCTGCCTGAAAGAATAATCACAGCATATTCCAAAAGATTGTCAATAGGTAAACTCCTTTAGGCAATAAACAAATTATATGAGCCTTAAGGCGTGATATATAGAATGATGTGAAACAAACCAAACGAAGAAATACGCAAAGGGTTAAGCCACTTGTGCCCTCAATTGTGTGCAAATGTGTACTCCCTGACATGGCATAAATTCATTGTATAAACTCAAAGGTTTGGGTCTAACAATTCATAAGTCATCAGGTCAAAAATTAATGGCACAACAGGTGGGACAAAAAGAGTGGGATAAAAATGGTGGGACAAATAGTATTTTGGTACATCAATTAAGGTGGCGGCAGGTTTGGTACAAGCCATCTTTTATAATCAGCCCCACTAGAATGGTTCACTATGTAATCAGACCAATATGCATCAAACAACAAAGCATGCACATACCTGATTTTGATACATTGATTGAGGTGGAGGCTGATTTGGAAGTGGTAGCTGTCCTTGTGGAAAAGAATGTCCAAGACCAGGAGGTTTATTACCTGACTGAGCAATTCAAGTGGAAAAAAATTATTGCAAAATATGGTACAGAGAGAAACCGAAGACCTGACTTCCAAAATTTAACTTTTGACTTACATGGAACATTGGCTGTGAAGGATGATGGGGACCACCAGGGTGCTGAAAACCCGCATTAGGACCCATTTGTGGGGCATAGTGATGATTATAGTTTGGCATCGAAGGCGGCCTTCCCTGTGGTGGCATTGAAGGCTGTAGAGGCATATGAGGAATTCCAGTTGTCTGTAATGGCTGCTGCAACTGGCTGTTGGCAGTGGGCATTTGATGATGATGAGGGGGCTGTGAAGATGAATGAAGAGGAAGTGGAGGTACATTTGGGAGTTGAGACGATTGTGTAACGGACATTGGAGGATTCAAATGTCCCTTAGTCTGCTGGGGTGTTTGTAGGGAATGTGGCATGGGTTGTGACTGAAGGTTTGCTGTAGGAACGGCAGCAGAAGAGATTTGTGTCACAGTTTGGTTTTGATGCTGCTTTCTAATAAGAGGCTGGGACTGAGATGCAACAGCTTGGTCCTGTGACCCAACCTGACCTGGAAATGTCTGTGCTGGCTGGATGTTTGTCTGTGAAGGTGGTTGTACCACTGATTGCTGAGGATGTTGTGATGCAGGTGGTGGGATGGTTGGAATCTAAACACAAACAGAAATAAATAACTTAGATACAGTCCCCAGAAAAAAATAAAATAAAATGACAGCAATTTCATAGCGATCAAAAGCATACCACTTGCGGGGGCTTAACCATTCCAAGCATAATCTGAGCCTGAAGTAACAAGAATGATGAAAGAAACCCGATCAGGAATGAAATGTTCTAAAGATTCAACAGAACACCATCTAAGAATGTATAAAATTTGAAAAAAAAAAAAGGTGATTAAAGTTAAACACCTATCTATACAACAATTAAGACATTTTCAAGATGAGATTCTAGCACATTGTGAGTTGCGGCAAGAACTAAAAGAATTCCCCATATAAGAAAACCTAACTTCAAAACCCTAATTACCCATAGTATGGCTCACAAAACTACAATAAAACCCAGGAGTTAAAACCAGAGAATATCTCAAATAAAAGCTCATCACTATCATTCTCCTCATATTCTTAGTGACTAGCTACTCTCAACCACTATAGGGAAGAAAAAAAGCAACACAAGTTCAAAACTTCAGCCTACAAGGAAAGCATAAAGCTAAAGGGTCATGCAATTTCCTCATAAAAAAAATTAACAGCAGATATGAAGCATCAAAATTTAAACTTCCACAAAAGATTTATCGTAATTCCCAAAGGAAAATTGAAAAGAAATTTATTTATTTATTTTTTTGAGATCAAAAGACATTTAAAATTTGATAGAAGGAAAACCTGGAAAAGGGCTTTAGTCAAGGGAGGGTTTTGGATAAGGATCTGCCTTGCTTGTTGATGGTTTTGTTCTATAAGTATCTGCATATAACCCAAAAACAGAGATTTAATCAATATATAATTATCAACAAATAAATTCGCAATTAAATTCTATGGTGAAGAAAGTGGCGTTCGGAAGAAAGGCCAAGAAAAACAAAAAAGAAATAATTGAAATTTTGAAATCCAAATAACACTGAAAGAGAGAGAGAGAGAGAGAGAGTGTATGCCTTCATCTGGGACATGATGTCATAAAGTTGGTTTTTTGACATTCCGGCAATGTTCGCCGGCAAGCCCTCGCCGGCTATTTGCTTTCCCGCCATAGACTCAATCGGTTCTCTCGGGGAAAGAAGAACAAAGAAATCGATTCTCTCAGGATTTGGTCCGAGCTATTACGGTAAAGTTCATTTGAAAGTCCTTAGCCCAACTATATATATAGAAAACATTTTGGGCTTTTTATGGGTGATTTTGAAACGAGGCCTAAGCCCATTTATCACAGAATTCTTTTCTTTTTTTTTTTCCTTAAATTTTTCCCTCCAAAAATATATAACAAGTGGGGCAGTCTGCGCTTGCGCTACAGTCATTTATGAGGACTATATTTTTTGTAGTTGTTTAAGTAGGTTAGTAAGAAGATATTGCATTGGCTGTAAGTTAATCAGTTAGGAGAATACATCGAAACAAATAATTCGCGTATATAAAGCAAAAGACATGACCTATTTTTCATTCTAAAAGTATATTACCTGAATTCTACTCCATCTCTCTAGGTAATTCATCAAAATAAATCTAATATTCTACTCCTCTATCTCAAGATAATTCATCAAAATAAAGCTAATATTAATTGTTGCTTGAAATGTATGTTGATTATCTAAAAGAACATAGTACACCGCAGTCATTTTTTAATCTTGACTGCAATTATTAAATTAATGAACTCGGATAGGTGGAAGAATTTGGCTTCTGCATAAGGAAGGCCTAATTTTTTGTAGTCAAGGAGCATGTATAGTTGTCGTAGGAAAATTGAATTAGTTGAGAGCATTTGCAAGAGCATATGTAATTTACACAATGCATCACAAAATGATTATACTTAGCGTTGGCTAACTGTGTTTTTGGAAATGTGGAAAAAAAAACTTTTTGTAAAATAAAAGAGGAATAAGGAAATGTTAAATTTAAGTATCAAATAATAAAATCAACAAATAAATCCAAATTTACCTCAAAATGTTGCGGTGAGAAGTGAAAACTCCCCACTTTGGGTTATGCCATCGTAAGGCGCTGCTAAATTAAATGGAAGGACCTTATCAACGTCCACCTGGAAATTTTAGGAAAAGAATGGAGTCCATATGAAATCAATTTAGAGAAATGTTAGGGAAGAAGAAACCCACCCAAATAGATTTGAAGACGAAAGGAAAACAGATCTGAAATGTCAATAGTTTACACATTAATCAACCACTAATGCAGATACATCTATAGCACCAATCCTTTGGAATTCCGGCAGAGGAGTTGAACCGGTAAATCCTAATATCCACACATAATTAATATGTAATTAAAACACATTTAATTATAAAGATAAAAATAGTAAATTACAAAAAAGGGCAGCCGGAAAAGTAAAGGGAGCAAATTCATCGAGGGCCTTTTTAGTCATCCAAAAAATGAGAAAAGACAAAAAAAAACCAAAAGGAGGCACCACATTAATTCAATTTGGCCTTTAAGTAATTTCCATAGTCACTAAAAATAATATATGGTATATATTACTATAATTAAAAAGGAATAGAAAAATTTTTACCAAAAAAAAAGGAATAGAAAAATGAATATTGTCTTTCATACTAGTCTCAAATTTTAAATATTTGAATTTTAAAATGGGCACATTTTGAGTTTTTTAGTATTTTCATTTGGATGATTTGCCCCTATAAAAATTTATTTGGACTCTAAATGTATATTTTTCTTGACTTTTTTTGTTTAAGTTTGACCAAAGGGTATTTTCTTGAGTTTCTTTATTATCTTAAATTTTTAATTAATTTGGGATGGTTTTCAAGAGTTTTTTTTATTCTTCAACTTTGAGGGGGCGTTTGGTTAGGATCACCCCCCAAATCATTAGTAATCTAAGATCATCAGTGATGCAAGATCACCGGTGATCAAAGATTATATGGGTTTATGGTGGTAATCCAGATCACCCTTAGAGGGGTGATCAGGGGGTAATTCGGATTACCACACCAAACCAAAAAGTGTAATCAAACGGGGTGATCTGAGATCACCTGCCAAGATAACCACAGGCGATCAAAGATCACCCCCAACCAAATGCCCTTTGATTTATTTCATATTGTTTACAACATTTTCTAAAAGAATTTTCGATAAATGTAGGGGGAATTATCATTTGATGTAAAATGATGGACTTAAAATTACCCCAAAAGTTTAATTTTGTAACACTTTCTTTGGCCTAGTGTATTGTTTAATGTATTTCCTTATTAATGTTAATGAATTACAAAATTTTTACCCATTTTATCCTTTTTAAAGATTTTTCATTTTCATTGATTATTCTTACGGAAAATTCCACACAACTCGAAGAATTGACCTGAATTTTGTCCCCCATGACGTGTCATGGCTAGTTATCCCATGTTATATAGCAAAACTCCACTCAAGTAGTGGTGAAACCAGTCTGCTGGACCAACCGTGTAAAAACACGTCATGAGAGACCAAATTTCGGGTCAATTTTTTGGGCAGTGTAGCAACACTCTATTCTTATCCTTTCTTCAAAAAAGAAAAGATATATATTTCTAAGATATGAATTTATTTATAAAAAATAATCATTTATAAAAAAAAGAAAGATATATATTTCTAAAACTATAAATGATAATAGTCATAATTACTTTAAACAGTAAAAAAATTTAAAGTGACAAAATTAACATTAAAATACCCACGATACAATTACTTTAAAATAAAATGACATGTATCCATTAGCATGCAGTAAAATTTTTATACATATTAGTTTTTATCCCATATATATATATGGTGCCCCCACAGTAGGGGAGAGCATTTGGCGGTGTAAACTGCCTAAACTGACTAAAACTGTATTCGATGATTGAAGTAAACCGCATTAAGCGGTTTGGGCTGTTTAGGCAGTTTACACCTCATAGGTATTATTATAGGCGGTCGGTTATCAGAATTATTTTTTTAAAAGAATTGACCGCCAACCGAGGGCCTAACTATATATAATTTATTATTTTTAATTTAATATATTTTAAATTATATATTTATATATAATTTATTGTTTTAATATATATATATATATATAATAATTATAAATAAAAAATAGAAATTATAAATACTTAGTTATAATTTTTTTTCGCCAAAACTTCAAACCTCTTTCTCTCTCTTCTCTCTCGACAGCGTCTCTTTCTTCTTCTTTCTTCTTCCTTTCTTACATTTTCAATCTATTTCACCCCAAAGTTTGATCGAAATTAGGTGGTGTTCTCGGTTCGATTTTTGCTTAAAAACATCCATTTCACTTCTTCTCATCCTCTTAGTTCTCAAAAATCAACCCTTTCAAAATTTCCTTTACTCCAAATCAAACCTATCTCTGAAAACCCAAAATTTCCCCAAAATACAACCTAGGTTTCGAAATTAGAAATTCTAAATCTCTCTTCCAGTGCTTCTTTTCAATTTTGAAGAGTATTCTTTCTTTTCCAATGGTTGGTTTGCGCCTTCTAGGCTCTTGCTTATTATGATTGTATCTCCTCTTCTCTTGCGATGGCACACGATCCGAATCTTGCTGCTCCTTTTCTTTTGCATGTGGCTAAGAAGAGTTGTCATTCGTTGCCTTCCCAGTTTTAGTTTGGTGCATCAGTGACTTCATCACAGTTTGAATCTCTCCTTTCCATTCTCTTTCTTTTCTGGTTTTTAGTATCTCTATCCTTTGTAAAGGCAGTATTGATTTCATTGATTTGCTTTTTTCTGGACATTCTTAAAGCTTTATGTAGATTTGTTTACAAGGAGACAAAGAGTTGTTGCTGAATGATGGATTGATTTCTGGAATGATAATTGGATTGATTGCTGCTCCTCCCCTCCCAGTTTTCGTTCTTCTTGAAATGAGGCCAATTCAGCGCATCTTGTTCCGCGCCTATTTTTGCCTTTTTCTTTGTTTATTTTCATGTAAAGAATTCAAACTGAAACCACCTAAACTGCAATAACCGACCGCAATCAACATTGGTCGATTGTAACCGGTTTATAATACTTGGCGGTCAGTTATGCAAAAGCTACTGTCGATTTTAAGTCAGTTTGGGAAATTTTCAAATCGAAACCGACCGCTGCTCTCCCCTACCCCACAGCCCCATTAAATTATAAAGAAAGGAAACTTATGTAGCCCACTTTACTTATGTAAGTAAAATCAAATACTAATAAAATAAGGGGGTGTTTAGTTGGGGGTCATCTAAGATGCCCTGTGGGAATCTGATCTGGGCATCTAGCTCCATTTCTAGCCTCCATAAAGTCACAATCCTTAAAATAGATGGCTTTTAGAATTCGCACCCACAGAGCATTAGGTTATGTAAGGATTCTCCATCCCTGTTTTGCAAGGAGAGCTTTGTTAAAGTCACCAATGTCTCGAAACCCTATACCCCCACTCTTTTTACCATTTGTGAGCTTTTTTTTTTCAACTAAGCCAGTGTATCTTCCTGCTCTCCTCTCCTTGGCCCCACCAGAACTTAGCCATATCAGAGTTGATATCTTCGCAAAGTTTCTTGGGTAGTTTAAGTCATGACATTACATAAGCAGGGAGGGCACTAGCAACTGACTTTATAAGCACTTCCTTACCCCCTTGGGAAAGTAGACACTGCCTCCAACCTTGCATTTTATCTCTAATTCTTTATTGAATGAACTTCATAGCCTGAAATTTAGTCTTTCCCCACAGGTTCGAAATGCCAAGGTATGTTCCAGGATTTGCAGCACCTGCGATCTGGAGAAGATTTTCAACCTGCATCTGCACCTCATCTGGAGTATTATTACTGAAAACGATGCTCGATTTTTGCAAGTTTACCATCTGTCCCGAGGCACCGCAGTAGGCTTTGAGGATCCAGGCCATACCTTCACAATTTTCTTTCGAGGCTGCAAGAAAAAACAGTGAATCATCTACGAAAAGCAGATGGATAAGTGGAGGGCAACTCCTAGTAAGTTTGAGACCTTTGAGGATACCGACAGACATAGCAGAGTGGACCATTCTAGATAGAGCATCGACCATAAAGAGAAACAAGAAAGGGGAAAGAGGGTCCCCTTGCCTAAATTTTCAAATCGAAACCAACCACTGCTCTCCCTTACCCCACAGCCCCATTAAATTATAAAGAAAGGAAACTTATGTAGCCCACTTTACTTATGTAAGTAAAATCAAATACTAATAAAATAAGGGGGTGTTTGGTTGGGGGTCATCTAAGATGCCCTGTGGGAATCTGATGTGGGCATCTCAGATGACCTTATTTGGTTGCACTTTTTTTTGGGTGTGAGAATCACATTCCCACCTCATTCCCACTCTAGTGGGCATCTGGATTATCACCCTCGACCCATGTAATCTCAGATGACCAGTTATCTTGCTTGACTAGTCATCTAAGATGACCGGTCATCTGAGGGGAAATCTTAAACAAATGCCCCCTAAATGTTATTACGGCCCCACACATCAACTCTAAACTATGCTCTTAAATAGATTTTCATTTTCAATTTTGTTTATTATCCCAAGCTAACAAAAACTCTTTCCTATGTTCCCACTCTAGGTTTGTCTACAGTTTCCCTTTTTCTTCCCCTTTCCATCTCCCACAAAAAATCCCTAACACAAGAACTTACACCAGAGAGATAGAAAAAAAATAAAAGCAACAAACAACCATATTAAGGAGATGGTGCTACTTTTCTTCTAAAAATATTTTAAGCAAGTGTTGAGTTTATTCAGATTGTTTTATTATAATTTTTATAGATTCTTAAAAATATTCAATTATTTTTTGAGAATTTTTATAAAAATCATCTAATTTAGATAATATTCAATTATACATTGAATAAATTTAATGTCCATATATTTTGTTTTTATAACTCGCTTAAATTAGAAGGAAGTTGCAATTTTTTTTTGTTATGTGCAATTATGATATTAATGTATTTAGTTAGACGGATATTAAAATACTAAATATAGAATGGAAGATTCATTAATAAATAATTTTTTAGTTGTGTATATATAGAGAAAGATGTGTTTCATAGTATTGATAATGAAAACATTTTGTAACAATTTCAAGCTATAAAAAGTCGTAGAGAATCATTGTAATATTTTTCTTTTAATATAGAATTTAAACACTTGAATTAAGTATAACTATTTTTTTCATATAATTTTAATTATATGTATATTAATGTGCCCCACGACCATAATTTTTGGATCCGCCCCTGTATATACACATTACTATCTCGCTCTTTGCCGCGGTTTTTTTTTTTTTTTAATACGTGGAGATGACATTAGGATTGTTTAAATTTCTTATATTTTGTAGTCTTTTATGTTAGTTTAAGTATTGTATTGTTGCGCCAAAAATCTCTTGCTAGAGTTTTCGCGGAGAATTCTTTATGACAGCATAGGGGCGTGCCAGTCAATTTGCTGAAATTGACAAAGAGGATGTAAAAACTAGATCTGGTGTGTGGAGCAGCAGATTAAAAGATCAGAGCGATTTGTGGGGACTTGATCAAAGTCACACCGGAGCATTTAAATCATTGGATCCACAACAACTTGTTTTCCTGAATTGGCGCCTACGAGATTTCTTCTTGATTGAGATTTGAGATTTGGAAAAAATAACAATTTGATTGTTATTGATGAAAGAGAAACACGTGTACAGTGTTTTTGTGTCCGGAGACAAGATTGAAACAAGGGAAAAACACTAAAAGAGTGTTTGGGTGTCCTGAGACAGGATCTAAACAAGAAAATATTGAAGAACGAGTAAGAACTCATGATGAAAAAAGGGAAAAGGCGCATAGCCTGAGAGAAAATAAGCACGGAGCTTGGTTTTTTGCGCGTAGCAAGTTTGTAGCTTCAAGAGCTGGTTTTTGAGATGAGTGATATCTGTGATTATGTGTTTGAAGCTCTGGGATTGATCTCTTTATATAGGGGGCGGCATGGGCCTTGCATTTAATGGGCATGACTTGCTGAAAAAGGCGAATTCCTCCTCCTTAGTAGATGACAGCTTCTAGGAAAGTGTAGTGAAGCTTCCTTCTTCTTCTGATTGCTTCCAATAACTGGGTAGAGGGAAGAGAGGATGGCAAGGCGTCATCCTTCTAGATGGGAGACGGAAATCTTCCCCCTAGATGGCTGATGGATAATTCTTCCTTCTTCCTATCACACTTCAATATGTCTTCATTGCTTCCTTTGTGCTGAAATCAACTAATTTGACTAAGTAGTGGCCTTCTGACATCATGACTTGGGCTTTTAACACTAAGGCCATGAAATTATCTTTAGCCAGTCATATTTAGCTCTTCAAATCATGAAAATAGCACTTAGTTAAGAAAATGGCTTAAACCGGGGTGACAAAGCCAATTGTCCTTAACTGAAAAGAATGCAAAAGTTGCAAACGAAGTCGGAATAAGCCAAAATTTCACCAGTAGGCTTAGATTATCTCCATAAGACTATGGAAAAAATTCAAAGTGAATTCGAGCTCTTCTTCATGGTGAACTTGGTTTCACTCCCCAAAATGTCCTTAACTGAAAATCGGGCATAAGTTTTTACACCGATGTCAGAATAAGGTGAAATTTTACCAAGATGATCTACATAGCTCAAGGATCATCATGGTATGCTTCTTGGTAGAAATCGCAGCCTCTAGCCCCCTCAATTGATCAATTTTACCATTTTGTCCTTAATTGAACAAAATGTAAAAGTTGTAGTTTTGCCTCCCGGGGAAAGGGAACGGGCTAGGCGATTTCTTCATCATGTTAGGTTGATTATGTTGAGGAGGTGTGAGGTTGAAAATCTCATACCTCTCTCATGTAGATAGGTGTTTCTCTTGCTGACAAACTTTAGCTCTCTGCCTCTTTCCTGCAAGAAGAGAAAAACAACTCTCCTGAGGGAAGAGGGCAGCCTCTCCTCTACATGGGAGACGACTTTGGGCCTTATTATATGAGTCCATGAGATATTTTCCATCTCATGGTTAGATGGCATATAACTTCCCTTTTTACTACTTGCCTCCCTAGCTGACAACAGCATTAAAGGAAACTGCCTCTTCAATTGATTTTCTGCCTCCTCCCTTGATACAGGGCGACATATATGGATAATGATAATAATAATTTCGAAAATTATTATTATTTATCTAATAATTTCGGCCTTAATTAATTAATTACAAGAATTTCCTAATTTAATTAGAACTAGGGTGGTGCAAAAACTAAGTTTCTTCAAGATTTGTAATCAAATCTTGACCACTCATCTTGATATAAATCATGTGAAGACCGATTTACCCTCAATTGTAAATTGAGGTATAAACATGTATATAGTTATCTAAAAAGAAAGTATTGTTTATGTTTTGGTCGATATCAATAATATACGGCCTATAGTTACGAGCAAGGGGTGTTGGACATATAAAATGTCATGTATTTCAAAAGTCAAAAGTCATCATTATGGTATATAACGTTTCTCTTCAAATATTGTAATGTCACCACCTATTTTGCAAAACGTCAAGAAACGTTCCAAGCCTTTACACCAATGTTCAAAAACGTTTAGACAGCCCCATTATTCCACTTTAATATTTTGGCTCCTCCACCTTTGTAACCCCCATTGCCTTGGCCTATATAAACCCTCCTCACTTCTCATTTCTACACACCAATTTAGAAACATTTCTTCTACTTTCTAAATTCTCATCCTCCTCCTTTTCTTGCTGGGTTACTTTCTTTTGTGGTTCCTGTTAGCCTCGGAATTCCAATTTCGAGAAGAGCTTGTTTAATCCTGGGGGATAGCCGTTAGCCGGAAATTATCCTTTAGGACAGTGTGTCCTACACGACTCAAGCTATATTTTTGTCCTAAAGTTCCAACAATCTAAAGGATAATGGTTGATATCACCGATGTTACCGATGTTGCTGCCGCCACCGCTGCTGCTCTTGCCGCCGCCAAGCAGAACATGCCCTCCGCAAGTACTGCTGCAATGCCTATTCCACCGATCACATATGCCAAGCCTTTTCCTGACATTTCAAAGATAGAAGTCTTCAACGGTCACAACTTCAAGCGATGGATGGAAAGGATTTTCTCAGCCCTTGATATGCATGGCGTTGCATATGCCTTGACTGATGTCAAGCCAACCGAAGCTGTTCAATTGGAACATTGGGTTCATGCGAATAAGGTGTGTAGACATACTATAATTAGTACATTATCTAATGAGCTTTTTGATGTCTATTCTCCTTACAAAGAAGCAAAGCAAATCTGGGACTCCATGGTGACAAAGTATACCGCTGAAGATGTTGGGAAGCAAAAGTTTGTGATTGGGAACTTCTATAGGTGGGAGATGTCAGAAGACAAAGACATCAAAGACCAAATTAATCAGTACCATAAATTGGTAGATGATCTTAAGGCTGAAAATATCGAACTGCCAGAGGAGTTTGTTGCTGGAATTCTCATTGAAAAGCTGCCTGATTCATGGAGAGACTACAAACAACAATTAAAGCACAAACAAAAGCAGATGTCTCTTGCTGACTTGATCGTGCACATCATCATTGAAGAAACTACTCGAAAGGAGATCCATGCAAACAAAGTCAAGGAAATAGCAACAAAAGCCAACCTTGTGCAGCACCAAAACAGGTACAAAATTAAGAAAGTTGATATTAAGCATGATTACAAACCTAAGCCTACTAACCCCACTTTCAAGAAACAAGGTTCTTGTTTTGTGTGTGGCAAACCTAGCCACTATGCATCTCAATGCAGAAAGAGAATAATGGGAAACAACAACAAACCTGCCAAAGCAAGAGTAAATCTTGTTGAAGCGGATGATTCTGAGGATATTATTGCTGCAGTTGTTTCTCAAACCAATATAATGGCAAATGTGAAAGAGTGGATTGTAGACTCTGGGGCTACAAGGCACATATGTGCCAACAGAGACGCGTTTACCTCCTACACTCCAATAGGGGAAGGAGAAGAGACAATATATCTCGGTGACTCCCGCACTGCTCAAGTTTTGGGCAAAGGGAAGGTTCTTCTCAAGTTAACTTCGGGCAAGACTTTGGCCCTTCAAGAAGTGCTGCATGTCCCTAATATTAGGGCAAATTTAGTCTCTGTGTCCCTCTTAGGCAAAGTGGGTGTGAAAGTTGCTTTTGAGTCTGACAAGATTGTCATGACTAAGAATAATATTTTGGTGGGAAAAGGTTATTGTAATCAAGGCTTGTTTGTACTTAATATTTCAAATGTTATTAATGGAAATGCTAGTTCTTCTGCTTATATGATTGATTCCTTTGATTTGTGGCATGCTAGACTAGGACATGTTAGTTTTCCATATATTAAGAAAATGCAATCTTTGGGATTAATATCAAATGTTAGTAATACCAACTTGGATAAATGTTTGACATGTGTAGAAGCAAAGATGACTAAAAAATCTTGTATATCTGTTAATCGTGAATCTGAATTATTAAGCTTAATACATACTGATTTAGGTGACATGAAACAATGTATGACAAGAGGTGGTAAAAATTATTATGTGACATTTATTGATGATTTCTCTCGCTATACAAAAGTATATTTGATTAAGAATAAAGATGAAGCTTTTGATATGTTTCTTTTGTATAAATCTGAAGTAGAAAATCAATTGAATAAAAAAATAAAAAGAGTTAGATCGGATAGAGGTGGTGAATATGTATTATTGAATGATTATTGTGAAAAAGAAGGAATAATACATGAGGTCACTCCCCCTTATTCTCCTGAATCTAATGGTGTAGCAAAAAGAAAGAATAGAACATTAAAAGACATGATGAATGCCATGATGATTAATTCTAATGCACATGAAAATTTATGGGGTGAAGCTTTATTATCTGCATGTCATGTTCAAAATAGAATACCTTATAAGAAAACTGGTAAAACACCTTACGAACTTTGGAAAGGTTATGCTCCTAACTTAACATATTTAAAAGTGTGGGGGTGTCTAGCTAAAGTTTTTTTGCCTGATCCAAAGAAAAGAAAAGTAGGGCCTAAAATATCTGATTGCATGTTTATTGGATATGCTGAACATAGTGCTGCATATAGGTTTCTTGTGTTGAAAAGTGATATGATTGAATGCAATACAATTATTGAAACCAAAAATGTTGAATTCTTTGAATATATGTTTCCTCTAAAGACTGATTCAAATTCTCATGCACCTTTTAGTAAAGATGATTTGGTTGTTTCTGATAATGATTTGAGAAGGAGCAAAAGACCAAGAAAAGAATTTTCTTTTGGAAATGACTTTTACACTTATTTGATTGACAATGATCCTTTAACTTTTTCTGAAGCTGTTTCTTCTAAAGATAGTAGTTTTTGGAAAGATGCCATCAAGAGTGAAATTGATTCTATTTTACAAAATAAAACTTGGGAGTTAGTGGATTTTCCACCTGGAGCTAAACCCATTGGTTGTAAATGGATTTTTAAAAGAAAATATCATCCTGATGGCTCTATTGATAAATATAAAGCTAGACTGGTTGTAAAAAGGTTTTACACAAAAAGAAAATGTTGATTATTTTGATACTTTTGCTCCAGTAACTAGAATTGCTTCAATTCGTGTTTTAATAGCTCTTGCCTCAGCTCACAAACTTGTTGTTCACCAAATGGATGTTAAAACTGCTTTTCTAAATGGTGATTTAGATGAAGAAATTTACATGGTGCAACCTGAAGGTTGTGTTGTTCCTAGGCAAGAGAAAAAGGTTTGTAAATTGGTAAAATCTTTATATGGTTTAAAACAAGCTCCAAAACAATGACATGAGAAATTTGATAAAGTTATTACTTCTGGTGGATTTACTACTGTGAGAGTAGATAGATGTGTATATACAAAGATAATTGGTGATGATTGTGTGATCATTTGTTTATATGTGGATGATATGCTTATCTTTGGTACTAATGTTGATGTTGTGAATGAGACAAAGAGGTTCTTAACCTCAAACTTTGATATGAAAGACATGGGAGAAGCCAATGTCATTTTGGGTATAAAGATCATAAGATGTGATGGTGGCCTAATGCTCACTCAAGAGCATTATGTTGAGAGGCTACTTAAAAAGTTTGGACACTTTGATGTCAAACCTGTGAGTACTCCTTATGATCCTAATACTCAATTAAAGAAAAATCGAGGAGATAATATATCTCAATCTAACTATGCACAGATCATTGGGAGTCTGATGCATTTGATGAATTTCACGAGACCAGACATTGCATACGCAGTGTGTAGGTTGAGTAGATATACTCAAAATCCCAATCAAGATCATTGGAATGCCTTGAGCAGAGTATTAAAATACTTGAAAGGTACTACTAATTATGGTATCTTTTATAGTGGATTTCCCGCTGTATTAGAAGGATACAATGATGCAAACTGGATCTCTGATTCAGATGAGACAAAATCCACAAGTGGATATGTGTTCACTCTTGGAGGTGGTGTTGTGACATGGAAGCCATCTAGGCAAACAATTATTGCCAGATCAACTATGGAGTCTGAGTTTGTTGCCCTAGACTTGGCTGGCAACGAAGCAGAATGGTTAAGAAATCTCTTAACTAACATTCCACTTAGAATGAAACCAACTCCTTCTGTGTCTATGCATTGTGATTGCCAAGCGGCAATAGCCGTTGCAAAGAATAAAACTTTCAATGGCAAGAATAGACATATTCGTCTAAGACATGATGAGGTAAAACAGCTGTTAAAAGATGGAATTATTTCCATTGACTATGTGAAGTCAGAAGTGAATTTGGCTGATCCTCCGACTAAACCCTTGGGTAGAAAATTGATCAGTGATACATCGAGGGAAATGGGACTAAAGCCAATTGTGAAAACTAATAGTGATGGTAACCCAACCTATGTGAATGGAGATCCCATGAAATAGGTTCATATGGGTAATAACAAGTCACTTATTAGTTATACTAAACACTATATAATATATGAAGTCCCTTCTATGGTGTAAATAGTGTAAAGGCTGCAAAGTTGAGAGGCTAAGTTTTTAAAACTTTTAATGATTTACCATATCCCTTATGGGTGGTGTATTAACATAATACACTTGATGGAAATCACCTATATGAGTATGAAGTGAGGCCGCTTCCATGAGAATTTGGCTGATTCTCTAGAGCACTCATGAATACCGGGCGCGTGCATGGCCGAAAAGCACAAAACCGTGTTGAACCACAAAGAATTGTGGGGGTGTAATCTGATTGGTGAAAATATAATGTACAACAAAAAATTTTTGGTTCATAGAAGTTTCAAACTTCACCAAAATTCTGTGCAATATATATTTCAATCTTTCTAGGTCTGGTTCATAGCCCAGAAGGCACCAGTCCCGATGGATTACATTCACCTGTCTTAAACCTAACAAACTTATCTTCCTCGAATTAAGCTTTTGAAATATGTGGGGGATTGTTGGACATATAAAATGTCATGTATTTCAAAAGTCAAAAGTCATCATTATGGTATATAACGTTTCTCTTCAAATATTGTAATGTCTCCACCTATTTTGCAAAACGTCAAGAAACGTTCCAAGCCTTTATACCAATGTTCAAAAACGTTTAGACAGCCCCATTATTCCACTTTAATATTTTGGCTCCTCCACCTTTGTAACCCCCATTGCCTTGGCCTATATAAACCCTCCTCACTTCTCATTTCTACACACCAATTTAGAAACACTTTATTTTACTTTCTAAATTCTCTTCCTCCTCTTTTTCTTACTGGGTTACTTTCTTTTGTGGTTCATGTTAGTCTCGGAATTCCAATTTTAAGAAGAACTTGTTTAATCCTGGGGGATAGCCGTTAGCTGGAAATTATCCTTTAGGATAGTGTGTCCTACACGACTCAAGCTATATTTTTGTCCTAAAGTTCCAACAAGGGGCACGTAGTATAATTTCCTAATTTAAGAATTATTTTGTCATTATTGTTACCTATTAAGGAAAAAAATGCTTGAAATAATGCAAAACTGGTTCCCACATGATATTCAGACTTCTTATTATAACAATTTGAATTTATAGAGATCAAAGACCTCTTATGGAGGTATAAACATGTATATAGTAGTTATCTAAAAAGAAAGTATTGTTTATGTTTTGATCGATATCAATAATATACGTGCCTGAGCAAGGGGCACGTAGTATAATTTTTTAATTTAAGAATTATTTTGTCATTATTATTACCTATTATAAGGAAAAAAATGCATGAAATAATGCAAAACTGGTTCCCACATGATATTCAGACTTCTTATTATAACAATTGGAATTTATGGACATCAAAGTACTTTCCAATAGCAACCTACCTAATTCTATAAACATGGAAAAGGCCACAGAAAATCACTAAGTATGGCATTTGCCCTACATAATAAAGTCCTACATAAACATTATTAACATCGAAACTCGAAAGATTACAGCAGTTCAAGTTTGTTTCATATTTTGATTAATTAATTAAGTACCAATATTTCAAGTCATGGTCGAATATGGAGAGACAGAAAAAGACTATAAAAGGTGTTAGTTTTTTTCACACTTAGAGATGACATTCAAATTTGTAGCTTCATGACCACATGGAGTCCATATTGAATGGTTGCTCCTGTTGTTGTTGCTGTTGTTGTGAAGGCATAGGATCTAAAACCTTGGAAGACGAAGCCGCAGCGGCACTTTGGAGATTTGAACCTAAACCTGTTCCAAAAAGTGGCTGATGAATATTCCCTTGTGTCGACGCCGATGAGAGAAGTGAATAATCCATAGCTGTAACATCTCTAGGTTGATAATTATTCCTAAACTGCAATGCCTTGAGAAGAAAGGAATTCATGGAAAGATTAGGGTTTAGGATGCTTGAAGGCCAAGCAAGCGACGACGGAAGGCTTGCTGCCACTTCTCGTGCTGTTGCTGCAGCAAAATCCATGTTCAAGTTCATGTTCAAGTTACCATGATGATTATGATTAAGATTGTAACTTGGTGTTGCAAGATTGTTGAAGCCGGTTGATGGGTTGGCATTGATGTTCAAATTTGGTAGCTCAACATCTCCAAACTCATTTACCATTGAATTTGTATCACATGGAGATCCTAGAGATGGTTGTGAGGATGAACTTGGCTGTGGTTTCTTCACTGCTGCACTCTTTTGGAATACCCTACAAACCACCCATTCCTCCTAAACAAAAACATATACATTGAATCATTAATTAGAATTATATAGTTCTCCAAGTTATGTACAAACATTATTAATATAATATTAGAGAAGTAATGAAGCATGAGAAAATACAAAGTAAATCAAATTCATTAACGATCTTTTGGTATGTGGAATTCTCAAAATTACTTCATTAAACATGAAGAAGCTGTTATAGAATTAAATGAAATATAGAAGAAAATTTGTCACGTTTGTGATTTGGCATGGATATACATGAAAATTTTCGTCTAAATTTTACTTGAATGGATGCATATATATGTCCATATGATCATTTGGAAAAACTTCAAAAGTAGTCATGGAAAATTTGAGTTTTTCTCATCTCTTTATAAATATTAAAGAAAAGCCATGGATAAATATATGATCGAATGAACTGGAAAATTAAATACCTTGGTGGTCTTGAAAGGATGTTTGTTTTCAAGCCGATATTCATGCATGACCCAGTTACTTTTCTCACCCTTGGGGGCTCTTCCTTTGTAGAAAACTAGGGTTTTCTTCATCCCAACAAGAATTCCACCTCGGAATATTTCCTTGTCTTTGCCCGTTGTCTTCCAATACCCTGCTTCAGTTGCTCGGTTGGTTCGAAGTCCGGTCGGGTATTTTCGGTCTCTCAAACTAAAGAAATACCATTCTTTCTCCCCCATCGATGCTTTAGCTGCATCAACATTATAATTAGTCTTTGTTAGGTCACCAGAAAGTTAAAGAAACCTAGGTGTTCAATATACTACCACTTTGCACTAGAGATCATTAAAGAGATTTAAGTTAATACCAATCATAATTAGCTTGTCCTATCAACATAATTAGACCTTAATTAGTTCCCAACTTCAGAAGAAAAAAAAACTTGTAAGTTTTGATTAAAAATAATCAAACACTTATCCTTCACCATGAATATTGAGGGGAATTGGAAAAGAAAAGTAGACATCAAAGGAAAATACCCTAAAACAATAACTCTTTTGATTTCATTAATATAGTCTCACATCTCAATCTCTAAATCTCTATCTCTATAAAGAATCTTACTAGGCTAGCAATTGGTTTTTAGATTTGCATGTAGAATTGATCAAATAAAGTTAGTACTCCATGATTATTTATCTTTACCCTAAACAATTACACATGCAGAAACAAAGAAATCCCATCAAAAATAAGTTTTGGATAGATTTCAAAAAAGTTTCGATTAGGTATTTCCCAACTATCAAAGCATCAAAGTCCATATATGGTCAATATAAGAAAAGATAATCTATATATAGAGAATTAAGCTGAACTTTTCAAGGACATGGGCATGCAAAGTTTTCCAGATTCTAAATAATCAGAAAGTAAAATTAAAGTTAAGGTAAGAATTGTTTGAAACAAAATGAATTATAACTATGAAGCTATATATATTATATATATATATATATACCTGGAAGGTCCCAAGGTTCACTTTTATTGAGATCAACATCAACAATAGCTTTGGAGGTGAAGGTGATATCAGAAACCTTGTGTGACAGATAATAAGTGATGAGTTCTTCATCTGTTGGATGGAATCTGAACCCTGGAGGAAGATTTTCCTCCATTTTTCCTATCTTAATTACAGTAGCTTTTTTCTAAGGGCTAAAAAAGGCAGGCAAAGCCAAGTTCCAAAGTACGGATGATGCTACAAAAAGGGTTTATAACATCAACGAATTTCAGCAAAAAATAAAAGATCAGTAATTGAGAAATCGATCGATGGCGTGTAGTTTATGTTCTATAACTTCCAAGATGATGATGAAAGGAAGAAGCAAAGAGAATTGAAGAAGAAGCAGCCATCACTACCCTTTTTTAATTTCATGATAATTACAGCTAACACTTTGACAAAACATGCTGCAAGAAAAATATGCACTTTGGGTTTCATATTTACAACAATGCCACCACAGTAGAATTGACTAAATTAATCAATCTTTTTTCACCTTTTATTTTTCATTTCAAAGCTCTTTTTTTCACAAATCAAAGCTGAATTTTGTTTGGGCAGAGACTAGAAAAATGTTTGTGCACGAGGGGGAGAGTTGAGTCTTTGATACACAAGACTTGAATGATTTAAGACATAATTAGTAGTTTTTATTTTAATTTTTTTCTTGTATGAAATTTTTGCCCAACCACCTTCACCCATTTCTACCCACCCAAATCCGAGTCCAATGGGAACATGGCCTTAACATATAAATCTTTAATATTCTATTGACACTTGTGGCTTCTTATTTCGTCATCAACCTCTCTCCCGATAGTATCCTCAAGGCTAGGGTATTTCATTAATTAATCATGAATTGTTTCTTTTTAATTATCTGATCCCCTTTTAAATCAATTTTATGATCATTGCGAATGTTAGATGGTACAAAATATCAAGTTTATGATCACATGCTTAATTAATTATGTTTTATCTCAAAATTTTCCTTTTTATATTATGCTAATCATATTTAAGTTTGAGGAAATTGAATATCTCAGGATCTATAATGTTATTGATCCATAGTGTTGAATTTCTTAATTTTAATTAATAACCAAAATTAAACTTCGACAATTTCAATTAAAATCCGTATATATATTTGTAAAATTAAATCTATTTTTATCTATTTTTTCTCTTGATTTTTTCTACAACTATTATAATATAAAATCTCTTCTAAACATATATATATGTTGCTTCTACAAATTAGTGAATTATTATTGTCTTGGACTTGGACCATGTGTAGGAATAGTGTGGCATATATAGAAAACTATAATAAGTCTGTGATTAATGACTAATATCTCCTTGGATTTTCTACAACTTGAAAATGTAGCTCGGTGTAAACCTGTCAAAATCATTATATAATAATTAATTAATAATACCTTGATAATCAAAGCCATTAATTATTTATATTATATATATATAATAATAATACTAAGAAAAAAAAAGATGTTTTTGGTAAGAATAGGGATGACATAGAATATTTGACAATTGACACTCGAGAAAAGATCATATCTAAATTCATGGCAGCTGCTCAAAAAAATTTTAATTTTCATTAAACAAATGTTGAGAAAATATTACTAAGAGTGGTTAAAAGGGTCACCAACCCACACGACTGTATCTATGGTTATGCATTTCAGTTTAGACCATTTCCTTCACTAAATTTCGTGCTCATTTGTCTTCCAATTAGCCCCCAACCACAATTGTCAATCCTAACGACAACTTTCAAATGTACTCTACAATATCTACAATATCCATCTCGTTCGTTTCTAGAAACCCAAACTCAATGTTTCATGCACAATACTCCCTCTTCTAATTGATGTTCTCATCAACAAGAATATCAATGGAAAATATAATTTTAAAAAATAAAAGCAATTTGTTTTGTGAATCTCTAATAGTCCCACAATATTGGACCCAACTAATTCAGAGTGAAACCCGCGTCGATTTTAAGGTCAGAACTAGAAAATTTTTCTTGGGGAACCAAAATAGCAAGGTGAATTAATGAAAATTATACTGTAAAATAAAGACATTGTCTACATAAACATATACTATCGTTGGAGTTTCTTATTTCTTTTTTTTTAACAAAAAAAAGGGTCTTTTGGTGGATATCTTTGACCCTAGGGGCTCTCACTCCCCCGCTCCATCTTAAACCCTGAGGACTCCATGGTGAGGGGCATACATGCGTCAATGGGCCATGCCAAGAGTGGATCTTATAACACAAGATGAGGTTGAGCAAAAGTCTATATGAGAAAACTTTTTGTCTTAACTCAGATTCGAATCCAAGACCATGTCTGTCTGGGAACCCACACTCGGCTTCCTATTTACTTAGACTTAGTTTGACATTGAGGTTGTGGTTTGGAAAAAAGTGCTTTTTAGAAGTGCTTTTTTAAATTGCGGTAGAAAAATGTAAATAATGTTTGGTATTGCTGTGAAAATATGGGGTTGAAGGATAAAATGTCAAAAAAGGCTATGCTAGTTAAAAAAGGAAAGAGAAAAATAATTAGGAGATTTTAGTCATTTAATATCCAAAAACACTTTTGAAACGCAAAATCATCTAAGGATTAGCTTCTCGGGTTGGCTTGGCTTTTGCGTTCAAAATCAGCTTTTGACACAAATCAGGATTTATTTGGTATTGCGTTTGGGTTAAAAACGGCTTTTTTATCTCCAAACGCAATATCAAACCAGGTCTTAGCCACCTATCGTATTAGCTTGTGTTTATATAAGTCATGAAAGAATATTAAGAAGTTGTTAAAAAAAAAAAACTATCCTAAGGAGTTTAATGAAATAATATTTATATAAATGTTGAAATGTTAAAAGGAATGAAACTTAAATCATTGATTACATTTAAAAAGATATATCTTCCAATTTATTACAAGATTTCTTAGAGGGGATCAATCTATTAATTTTTAGGGGAGCAAATTACAAATTTACCAATTATTTTCATTTAAAATGAAGAAGAACTTTTGGCCATGCATACCCTTTCAATTCCGCCACTGGTCGAATTCTAATGGGAAAAATTTCCCATCTATTCCTAATTTCAGATTATATATAAAAAAAACATTGAGCTCCTCGCACTCAACCTAACAAACATTAATAAAAATAAGAATGTTTCATTAGTAATTGATATCTCAAGAGTTATACGAGTAAATTCCTAAGATTGGTTAATTTTCTAGCTAACTTTCTATGTATCGACTGACGTGGGTAAGTTGTTGCCCTAAAATCTTTACTTTGCCTAGAATATGGTAGGAATTTTCTCAACCCGAATGTGAACCAAATCTAAATCAAAAGATTGTCAATTGCCATGTATTTTCTAACTAGATGGTAGTATATGCTTGTCCACATTCATGAGAAAGACAAAAATCAAGTGACCGGGAAAAAGAAACATAATTAAATATTTATACTATACTTAGTACAGTATCTATATTTTCATTGCCTAAATTGTAATGAAGTAAAGATTAAGCTTCTTCATGAACAATAGTATAATAAGACAAGAGGATAGTGAACCTAGCTAGCTAACTACCTAAATTCGAGATTAAAACTATAAGAATATAATAATAATGAAGTATATATTTGACTAAGATATATAGTAAGATTAATTACTTGCATATCATGGTAAAAGTACAAAGTTGGTCCCCGAAGTCGAGCAAAAATAGCAAATTGGTCCCTCAAGTGAAAAAATATGTAATTTTAAAAAAAATATTTGGGTGAGAGACCAAATTACTCAATTAACTCAACTTTAGGGACTCAATTGCTCACTAAGTTCATTTCAGGGACTCATTTGCACATTTGCCCCTATTTTTTTAATAAAAATAAAAAAAAATCATTTTTTCTGTTTTTTCATAAAAAAAAACCATTTTCTTCTTTTCATTTTTTTTGAGAAAATCAAAAAAGAAAGAAGAAAATGATTTTTTTATTTATTTTGATACTATCTCTTTTAATTTTGTTAAAAAGAGGACAGATATTTTAACCCATAATATTGCCAAATCTAAGTGTAGATTAGGTGACCAAAGGGTGTGATTGGGTTATTTATTTGTAATCCAACTCCTTAATTAATGAAAAATTAGCCTGTTTAAACTAATATATATATATATATAGTAAATCAAAAAAATCAAATTATTTTTTCATCGGTTAAATTACAAAAAGATTTTATAACTTTGATAATTAATATCCTTTTGTTTCTGTTAGGAAGCAGAATTTCTTTGAAAGTCGCATCTTTTCTTCTTAAAAATTATATATTAGGTTTTGAGTATTTTTTTTTTAAAAAAAAATCGTAGTTGTTTTATAAATTAACTATTATTAAGTAAAGCATTATGAAATGGACTGATTAAAGCAAGAAATAGTCAGGGAAGAGAAACTTGATATAATTAATTAATATATACTAAATATTGCCAATTAGATCATTTATAAATCTATTGTTGTTCCTATTTAATAAATTAATCATATTCACCACGAGTTTTGGAAAAGAAGAAAAAAATGAAAATTTTTTTATTTTTATTCAAAAAAACCAAAAATTAGGGGCAAATGTGCAAATGGGTCCTTGAAGTGAACTTAGTGAGCAATTGAGTCCCTGAAGTGGAGTTAATTGAGTAATTGGGTTTCTGACTCATTTTTTAAAAAATATATTTTTTAAAAAAAATTTAATAAAAAAATGACATGGCAGATGACACATCAGCACAGTTGACGGCGTCATTGCCACGTCAGCACAGTTGACGGCTTTTTTGACGATTTGTAATGGAAAAGACCCAATTGCTCAGTTAACTCCACTTCAAGGACTAAATTGCATATTTTTTCACTGAGGAACCAATATTTTCACTCCACTTCAAGGACCAATTTTGTACTTTTACCCATCTTGTACACAATAATACTGATACATGTCAAAATATATAAAACATATGAAAGATCAAAAGGAAACTGTCCTATATATATACCTCAAGGCCCAGGCCCAGCATCAAGCATAGGCGCCCTCTGCGCACACGCTAAACCCAAGCAATGAAAATTTACTTTGGACTTGATCCAAATAAGTATAGTCCACCAAAAAGAAAAAGGTAGGTCTAGATCTTTTGGGCTTGACCCACTAAAAAAGGCCACTATGAAAGAAAACAAAATTAAGAACCCAAGCTTGTTACTAAGATTCATCACCAAAACCAAGAGTGTTCTGCCACTGAGTATTGAATTTTTATAATGAGGCTTCCTTTATTAGAGCAGTGCGAGAAAAAAAGAAAAAAGGTCAAGTTTTTTAGCTTTTAATCACCATTCTCTTTGCATGCAACTTAGCAGTGGCCGTTTGTTTGATGTTGTCCAGTTTAATAGCAAGTTGGGCTACATTTTTTTACTGGAGGAAAATGTTACGGTGGTTAAAAGTTGCTTCTACGTACTCCAACCAACCACACCTCTCCACTGAAACAAACGAGCCGGTCTTAAGACTTTACACTGATAATCTATTAGTACTTATTTAAGAAATCAAGTCTGGAATCATTTTAACTAATGTTGGTTATTTTTTTAGACATTTTCACACTTACATATATGCTTTCATGCTTTTGACTAATGTAACCCTCAGAACTGACGTGACGTCCCATGGTGCCAATGTCTCTGGCTAAGTAACGTCAGCTATATTTGTCATAAATCAAAGTTACGGGTAAAATTATCTTAAATAAAACCATAAGGCCAAATTGACTTTGAGTGTTAAGATGGACATTTAACCAATAAAAAAAATCATCTATTGTTGATTTCTCTTGGCAATTTTCATGTCATAATATGTTAATACTTCTTTACTTCGAAAATAATAGGTAACACATAGACAAAATCCTAGCTAAGGAGACAGCATTGTCATCAAAAACCTTGGGAGCCAAGTTAAGGACATGGAAGCAAATGAGAAATTTGAAGGAGAAGCCCCAAACAGACAGCCCCAACCTCAACTTTTAAAGCCTTTCTATAATAAACACATTATCTACCCTAATTTTAAGATACAGCTAATTAAATTAATTAGTATTAGGTGGACAGATGAAAAAGGCAGCAATATTAATGGAGAGCTGTGCCCTTCTTTTGCTGGTAATATATGGGGAAAGGGCAGAGTCCCACCGGAAGTCTGGAAGGAATCTTTTGAGTTATGGTATGGAATTAACAAAACACCGGCTAGCCTTTATGGTTTTGGGGCCGATTTCAAAATTGCTACTTTGTCTAATTTGGTGCCAACTTTCATCAATTCTGGGCTTTTAGTGGGGATTGCAGCTACTTAATGTTATGATTAGGGTTCATGCAATGAATGATCAACCTTTAATTGAGTTGGGAACAACTAAATTCTTAAGAAATTATTGGGATAAAATTAGATAATAAATTATTTAAGTACAATCGACATTTAAATTAGTTTTTGATGATACAAGGAAGAATCAACTCAAATTCATGTAACTAGGGTAAAATGAGTTACAATTGAGCGATCAAGTTGAATAATTTTGTTAATTATCAATGATTTGTTGTTAAAATGTTGAACTTTTTTGCACACTCTTTTTTTTTTTTTCCACACACGAATGTTGAACTTTTAATTTCAGTAAATAGAGTAATAACTAGAGTTTCAATTTATTATTCATGCATGCTAACCTTATAAGTATGAAAATGGAAATTTTGGATATAATTCTATATATTAAAGTTCCTTTTTTCTTTTCTTTTACTTATCTACTATTACCTTACACTTAATTACATGTCATATGTTAGTACTTTTTTCACATTGAAAACTATATAATATAATCAAGTAACCAAAAATGTATTAGACAAAGATAAAATCCTAGCAAGGGAAGGGAGACAGCATTTTCAGCATAAACCTTGAGAGCCAAGTTAAGGACATGGAGAAAATGAGAAATTTCGAGGAGAAGCTCCCAAAAAGACAGTCCCCCACTCTCACCTTTTAAAATCTTTTCATTATTAAGAGGCAAAGTATATCTCAATCAATAAAGTTTTTCCCACTATTGGAATTAACAAATAAAATAGACCCAAAATTATTTATATTGAATTATGTATGTTACACGATTTCTAATTCCTCTTTTGTTTGTGCAAATTCAATATGTTATTAGTACTTTTATAAAGCAAAAAAGAGCCACATATATACTTGTTTACATATGCGTGTAGGCAGGTTTTTGGTTTTGGTATCTTCTTTTGATTTTTGTTGTTATGTGTAGGATTTTGAGATAAGATAGGTCCCTTTTATTACAGAGACTAGGATTTTGTTGGATCAATACAAGGTTTCTATGCTTTTAATGCTCAAAGTATTCCAAGTGATTCCCATTAGTTTGTTTTTATAGGCAGTAAACCACATGCAAAAAGAATTTAACGCCATATGAATCCCATATTTAATAACTCATAGATTTTGACTAGCTATTGCAAAACATATTAATCCCTAAACAAAATGTTTTTAGGATGATGATTTGTGTATATTTTGCATGTATATCCATGGTCAAAGAACCTAAATAGTCCATGTACTATTGAAAAAAGATCATTTTAGTCCCTCCATTATGAAATCTGTCAATTTAGTCACTCTACTATTGGAAAATGATCAATTTAATCCCTCTTTTTAATTGAACCGTTAATTTTGATGATCTGGCCGTTAAGTTGTTTTACTCTTCTAAGATGGATGACGTGGCCCAATCACATCATGCCACGTGTAAATTAATTTTTATTTTAAAAAATCTGAAATCTTTTTTTTCGGAAATCTGATTTTTTAAGTTTTAATTTTTTTAGTATTTAAAATAATTCTAGAAAAAAACAATAATAAATAAAAGTGGGCCCCACAAAATTAGAAACTTTAAGTTTTTATATCTTCTCTCCCCCCTCTTCGACGTTTTCCCTTTCTTCTTCTCCTTCCCTCTTCTGAGCCCCCCTTTTTTCCTTTAGAACCCTAATATTTAATCTTGCAAGTTTGCAACAATGAATTCAAATCTGCAAGACCCCTTTGATTATGGTGCTCCTTTGAAAACTTCTTATTTTCTTATCTTAAACACCCCCAACTTGACCCCTTCAAATAACCAAACACATTGTTAAAAGCTCTCACAATTGATGCGACTTAGCTTTTGCCCTTTTCTTCTCTTAATCCTAACTTAAAACCTTAACTTTTTGCTTAATAAAACCAGGTATCCATGAACTAAACACCCCATTTATAGTCTAAAAAAAGATCAATCGATCATCGATCTTTTTAAAACAAAGTGCTTACAGGGAAATAGAAATACCCAAAGTGCTTACAAAGGCAGAAAACCACGCTTGCCCCAAGCAATGTCTTTACCTTTCCGTGATGCAATCGATGGCTTTGTTTTTTGGGTTAGGGTAATTTGCTTACTGTTCATTATGTTTTCTTGGTTTGGCCATTCGGTTGTGCAGTGCAGCTTCAAACAAAAGCCCTTTCAACCAATGGCAATTCAAAAACAAACCCTTTTCTTCTTAACCTTCATATGAACTCTTTTAACTTTTATCTCATTTTTTTGTTTAATCACGTCAGCTGCTCTGTTGCTAGCTAGGCTTTATTACCATTCTCGAATTTTTTTTCCCTTATGGTTTCACTATCATAACTCCCAATTCAAACAAGAAAATATGTTCAAAACTCTGTTCATAGCAGTTTGAACAAAAAAAATCTGTTTTTTTTATTCGGTTTATTTATTATTTTAAATATTGAATAAATTAATAATTAAAAAATCGGATTTTTTCAAATAAATAAATTTCGGGTTTTTTAAAAATAATTTACACATGGCATGCTGTGATTGGGCCACTCGGAAGGGTAAGCAACTTAACGGCCACGTCATCAAAATTAACGGTTCAATTAAACGGAGGGACTAAATTGATCGTTTTCCAATAGTAAAGGGACTAAATTGACAGATTTCATAATAGAGGGACTAAAATTATCTTTTTTCGATAGTACAGGGACTATTTAGGTTCTTTGACAGTATATCCACATATCACACTATTAGCTCCGAATCGGGTCAATTAATTATATCATTTTACTTGTACAAGGTAGAGTGGTATATTTAGAGTGGGTATGAGAGACAAAAATTCATTTTTAAGTTGTTACTATGTCTTCTGATCTTGAAATTGTAAGGGAATAAACCTGAAATTTGCATTTGTATCTTTAATGCTTTCTTAATGTAAGAGATAATGAACAAATCAAATTTTAATTTTTGAAATTGTAAATTTAAAATTGTAATCTGTTGTAAACTATAGCTGTACTGATAAGGTAGGTATGTCTAGAGTAATTGGTTGAGAACCAAACTCTAAGCTGTATAAAACTTTGTAACAGATCATTCATCAAATATACTTTTCTCTCGTCTTCCTCATACTCTCTATACTTAATAAGTGGATACTTGCCAGCAATCGTGCAAGTGCTCGATTAGGAGATTCCTAATTTCACTTGCCTAAAGTTTAAATCGAAACAATCTCAATTACCAATAATACTAGTCTCCTAAAAAAAGAAAAAAATAAAAATTACTAGTAATAATAACTATCTTACTCTTCTTTGTTAACAAAATAATAATAATAACAAGTAGGGGAGCCTGCGCTTGCGCTGCAGTCATCTTCTTATTAGGGCTATTTTTTTGTAGTTGTTTTAGTCGGTTAGTAAGAAGATATTGCATTAGTTGTAATTTGATCAGTTAGAGAAACTTATACATCGAAACAAATAATTCTCATATATAAAGCAAAACACATGGCTTTTCTTTCATTCTAAAAGAGTATTGCCTAAATTCTACTTCATCTCTAGGTAATTCATCAAAATAAAGCTAATATAATACTCCTTCATCTCTAGGTAATTCATCAAAATAAAGCTAATATTCTACTCCTCCACCTCTAGGTAATTCATCAAAATAAACCTAATATTAATTGTTGCTTGAAATGTATGTTGATTATCTAAAAAAAACATAGTACGCTGCGATAATTTTTTAATCTTGATTGCAATTATTAAATTAATGAATTCGGTTAGGTGGAATGGCTTCTGCATAAGGAAAACCTAATTTTTTGTAGTCAATGAGCATGTATAGTTGTCGTAGGAAAACTGAATTAGTTGAGAGCATTTGCAGGAGCATATGTAATTTACACAATGCATTACAAAATGATTGTACTCATCATTGGCTAATTGTGCTTTTGGAAATATGGAAATATACCAAACATAAGCAACTAATAGAAACCTTAATAAGAAGGAAATTGAATATTAAATAAAAAAAACAATTTTTTTGTAAAATAAAATAGGAATAAGGAAATGTTAAATTTAAGTATCAAATAATATAATCAACAAATTAATCAAGATTTACCTCAAAATGTTGCGGTGAGAAGTGAAATCTCACCACTTCATGCTATGTCATCCTAAGGCGCTACTAAATTAAATGGAAGGATCTAATCAACCTCCACCTGGAAATTTTAGGAAATAGAACGAAGTCCAGGTGAAACCAATTCAGAGAAATGTTAGGAAAGAAAAAACCCACCCAAATAGAAATGAAGACGAAAGGAAAACAGAACTGGAATGTCGGCAATAGTTTACCCATGAATCAACCATTAATGGAGATACATTTATAGCACCAATCTTTTGGAATTCCGGCAAAAGAGTCGAACCGGTAAATCCTAATATCCACACACAATTAATATGTAATTAAAACACACTTAATCATCTATACTATATATAAAAGTACGAATAAGGGGAAACTTTATGTTTTCCGATTGTACCCCTTTTTTTCAAATATATTTCTAAATTGCCATTATTAAATAATATTTTAATTATTCCAATATTAAAATAATAGAAATTTAGATAATCCTTATTAATTAGAATCCAACATGGCCAATAGGGATGCCCCACATCATTTTTAGCATCTGAATTTTCGTCCAAAACATTCTCCAAGTCGGTTTAGGAGAAGATCAATTCTGTCCAGAAATTTTAAGGGCAAAATCGTCCACCAAAACGACAGAATTAGATCTCGAAATAAACATAAAAGTTGTAGATCTCGGAATCCTCTTTCCAACGGTATCTCATTTGCATTTTTCTGAGTTATTATGGATCAAAAGTTATGAATTTTAAATAGGATTTAACAATGCTGCATCAGGGCTGAATCATTACTGCAACATAATTACTGATTGGACTTGAACTCCTTCTTTGGGCTTCCATATTAACGAATTGGGGATAAGAATATCGGATTTAGACTTCAAAACATCTGACTTGACAATTTGGACTTCATGGACTCAAACGAGGCTAATGGGCCTATTGAGTCAAAATGAGACAAAATCAATAGTTTCTCCAAATCTATCTATACTATATATAAAAGTACGAATAATGGAAAACTTTATGTTTCCGACTGTACCCTTTTTTCAAATATATTTCTAAATTGACATTATTAAAATTTATTATTTAAGAATTAATTATAAAATTTCAATTTAGACTGAACTATAAGTTTGTAAAATTGATTTTCATTGATGAAAATGCAAATTTTTACGAATAATAAGAAACTTTATGTTTTCCGATTATACCCTTTTTTCAAATATATTTTTAAATTGGCATTATTAAAATTTTGTATAATTTTAATAAGGAGTACCAAGATTTGAGAAGGCTATCAAATCTCATAGAGTGGTTATCGAAATTTCATAGAGATCAGATTATCAAAATTTATAAGAAGATTATCAAAATTTTATAGTGTTATTATCAAAATTACATAATGTGATTATCAAAATTTCATAGAGGGGTCAACAAAATTTTATAGAGAGGTTATCAAAATTTCATAAAGAGGTTATCAAATTTTCAAAATGTGATTACCAAAATTTCATAGTGGTATTTCTGGGGAGGTTATCAAAATTTCATAGTATGGTTACCAAATTAGGAAGGTTATTAAACTTTTATTATGGAGTAATCAAAATTTCAGGCAGGATATTAAAATTTCATATGAAGGTTATCAAAATTTCATAGTTTAGTTTTCAAAATTTCATAAGAGGGTTATCAAAATTTCATAGTATGTAGATCAAAATTTCATAGGGAGATTAAAAAAATTTCATAATGAGGTTATCAAAAAAACATAGGGATCAAGATTTCATAAGGAGGTTATCAAAATTTTATAGGGAGGTTTATCAAAATTTTATAGGAAGGTTTATCAAAATTTCATAGCGAGGTTATCACAATTTCATAGTGTGATTATCAAAATTTTAAAGTGTGATTACTAACAATTCATATGAATGTTTTTAAATTTTCATGACGTGGTTATCAATATATCATATGGAGGTTATCAACATTTCATGGTGTTGGTTATCAAAATTTCATTGGGAAGTTATCAAAATGTCATAGTGAGGTCTTCAAAATTCCTTAAGGAGGTTAACAAAATTTCATAAGAAGGTTAAAAAATTTTATAAAAAGGTTCTCGAAATTCCATAGTATCGTTATTAAAATTTCATAGGAAGATCATCAAAATTTCATAAGGAGATCATCAAAAATAGTGTAATTATCATAATTTAATAAGAAGGTTATCATAATTTCATATGAATATTTCATTTAAACACGTTGAACCACGTGCAACGCACGTGAAAGCTAATACTAGTAAATATAAAAATAGTAAATTACAAAAAAGGGCAGCAGGAAAAGGAAAGCAAAAAATTCATTGAGGGGCTTTTAAGTCACCCGAAAAGTGAGAAAAGACCAAAAAAAGCCAAAAGGAGATACCACATTAATCCTCAATTTGGCCTTTAAGTAATTTCCATTGTCACTAAAAATAATATACAGTATATATAATCGATTTCTCATCATATTTTTATAGGCTGAGTGCTCAAATTGGTCTCTAATATTTGTAAAAATACTCAAATAAGGGTCTTACCTATTAATTTGGTTAATTAAGTCCCCAACATTGCAAAATTGACTCAAATCAGTCCTTATAGTCAATTTAAGACACTAATGTTTTCGAGTTTACCAGCCTAATTAATATTTAATAGTCAATTGACGCCAGGGACTGATTGGAGTAGATTTTGCAATGTTAGGTATTTAATTAACAAAATTAGAAGATTAGTCCTTATTTGAGCATTTTCGCAAACCATTTTTATATAATTCTTTTTTTAGTTAAAAAAAAAGAATTATATTGAAAAATTTTTGTTAGCCAATTGATTAAGTGACAAATTTGCCCTCCCTGTTGAAGTTGATGATTAAAAAATGAGCAAGGTTAACTTGAGGAGAAATTAGACATTTCAGGAATGGGATGAGAGACCACTATAGTCCAAGTAGGAAGATATGACATGACATGAAGCAATCAAAGCAGACGTATTTGCTTTTTAAGCTTTTAACCAAGCTAAGACTTCACTTTGCTTTTGAGTATTAGGAGTTGCTGGCAGCTCATTTTTGCAGCAGCAACAACAAGGAAAATATGCCATGTTCAAAGGACGAAGCTCTCCTTAGATTTTTTTACAACCTCTCAAGCTCTTCCTTCCTCCTCCTTCTCTTCATTTACACTTCCTCCATTTTGCTTGCTAAATTCTTCTGCTTCATTGGAAGCTTTCCTCTTTTCAATAG
Organism: Corchorus olitorius; assembly: GCA_001974825.2. NCBI lineage: Eukaryota > Viridiplantae > Streptophyta > Magnoliopsida > Malvales > Malvaceae > Corchorus > Corchorus olitorius. The sequence continues at coordinate 80,790 of AWUE01014682.1, forward strand.
GTCTATTCCTGTTTTTCCTCAACTTACAAAATTTCCTCTTCTTTACATTAATGTTAATGAAGAACTCATTGTTTTTTTTTCCCTTCTCTTTGCAGGAGTCAAAATGAATATGACTATGCTATGTTCTCAGAGGAAGAAGAGGAGGAGGAAGAAGAAGAAGCATATGGTGAAAGATTTTACAGGGTGAATTGCATGGAAAACGATCACCTAGTTGCAGACATAATTCATGGAGGTGAATCACTTGTTTTCCTGCCAGAAACCAACTTTCAAAAGCCTCAAGTTGATGATTTTGAAGAAGAATCCATGAATATGATGAACCCCCATGAACAGCTGACAAGTAGTGAAGATCAAGAATATGCAAGTTATTCAACTGAACAGTTTTCTGCTCATGACTCATCTCCTTGTTCAGATTCTGATGAACATCATGATGATGATGATGATGATGATGATGATGATACAGAGTTGGTGGATGAAGAGATCTCAATAAAAGATGCTGATGATTCACTTCAAAATTCTGATACAAATCAAGATGGTCCCACTCCTATGGTATCCTCAGTTCTTACAGAACTAGACAAAAGTGATCAAGTGGACAATCATAAAGATGTTGATGATGGTATATATATATATATATGTCATGTTTCTGCTGATCATTATTACATGCATATTATACTTTTTGGTTTCATTTCTCTTATTCACTCGATCTAAAATTGGTTATGCTGTTAATTTGCAGAACTTTGCAAGGATCAAGGAATAAAACATAGGGTGGAATCAGATTTTTCAAGAAATGACAAGTTTTTTGTAATTGGACCGACGAAATTGGAGTCCAAGAGGCTACTAATTCATGAAAAGGATGATGAAGAAATTTATGGTGACTCTTGCACTATTGGCTCTACTTCTAAGAGCTCCTCTGAGTGGAGAAGTTCAATAAATTGCAGAGATTCAGGGACTGATGACCCATTTTCTTCTTCTTCAAGAAGAAGTTGCCCAAAGTGGGAATCTTACACAGTTTTCCAAAAATATGATGAAGAAATGATGTTCTTAGACAGAATTAGTGCTCAAAAGCTCCAAGAAACAGGTAAGAAACATATATTTTCCCAACAAATTCTGATACATTTTGATTTAGACATTGGGAAATCATTGCAAAATTTTGTCTTATGTTTTTTGAAAATGTTGCAGAGTCATTAAGGTCCATCCAAGCTTGTCCAAGGTCAATATCAGAGAGAATAATCCACAAGTTTTCCACAATGAACAAGAAACCATCAGATATCAAACACAATCCATATCATGAGCTAGAATCTGCTTATGTAGCTGAAATTTGCATAACATGGGAAGCTCTTAATTGGAATTACAAAAACTTTGAACGTAAAAGAGCTGCACGTAAAGATTTTGACTGTCCTGCTAGCATTGCTCAGCAGTTTCAGCAATTCCAAGTTCTTTTACAAAGATACATTGAAAATGAGCCTTATGAGCAAGGCCGGCGCCCTGAGGTTTTTGCCAGGATGAGGCTTTTGGCTCCAAAGTTGCTTCAAGTTCCTGAATATCGAGGTACACATTAAAACTACCCCTGCATTTTGTTTATTTTTTTCTTAATTTGATGAAATCTACATAATTAACATTCTTTTACTTACAATGGGTTAATTAAATTTACTTGAAGACTATGAAGATGATCAAAATGAAGGTTATGGCTCAAGAATTTCAGCAGATTCATTCCTAGTGATAATGGAAGAAGGAATCCAAACCTTCATGAGTTTTCTGAAAGCAGATAAGGAGAAAGCATACCAAATCATTAAAGCATTCTTTGGGAGGAAAAGAAGAGGTTCAGTTGACCCAACACTTCTCCAACTCATGAAAAAAGTTAATGCTAAAGTAAGTCCAAATTAATTAATAGTACTATATATGATTAAATTACTTCATTCCCTTACATTTTGGCTTTATACACAAGCATTATAATGCATTCCTTTTTGTTTTATGAAAAATTGCAGAAAAAGATGAAGCTTAAAGACCTTCGGCGGGCTCACAAATGCATAAGGAAAAGGAGAATGAAGGTTGAGAAAGAGATGGAGATATTGATGGGTCTAATTGATTTAAAAGTGGTGTCAAGGGTGTTGAGAATGAGTGATTTAACTGAAGAACAATTGCATTGGTGTGAAGAGAAGATGAGCAAAGTTAGGATATTGGAAGGTGAACTTCAAAGAGATTCCTCACCACTTTTTTTCCCAGCACATTGACCCACCAACCATCATAATTAATATATACATGCAACTATTTTGTTGCTTTGATGACTAGATTATGAATGTGCAAATATGAATATCCAAGGCCAAAGCTTTTGTAAATACCCATTGAAAAAAGTTGGAAGAAGGGTCCTACAAATCAAAGTTAACTACATGTGATGTGAAGGGTGACATAGAAATTTGGAGATATAGGAAATCCATGGAAATGAAAGAGGAAGAGTAAAGCATATGGTAGGCTAAGTGATTTAATTTTTTTTTTTTCTTTTCTTTCTTTTTTGCATCAACAAAAAAAAAGTGAAAGACCAGAGACAAAGCAAGGAACATGACATGAAGATAGATACTACAAACAATGGTAGCTTTATTAGTTTTTTGCTTTTGCTTTTTTTAATTGGGGTTTATCTATAAGGATTTGAGCTGAATCAAAAGAAGAGATGAGAAGAAAGTTATAGCAAATAAGGCCTGTTACACATGCAGAGCAAAGAATAAAAAAGAGGGTAGCCACATGGGACACTCAAGGGATAGTATCAGAATTAGAGTAGCCTCATATTGACCCCACTTTGTTAAGGGGTATAAAAATAGATTTATATTTATGTATATTATCAAATAAAAGCATAAGATTTTAGGAAAAGGAATTCTTGTACTATGCCTATGTTGATGAGTTTTTTATTTAGCATTGACTCATAGAAACAATAATAGCTTATAAGTTGTTAGAGCAGCCTCAAAGATGTTATAATACATTATCTTAATGAGCAAGTAATAAACATTTTCCTCTTATGCAAAGTGTTCTCTCTCTCTTTGTTTCCTTGTCATGTTTGAATTTCATTTCTAATCCTTAAACTTTGTTTCCTTATGACTAGAGAGGGAGCTAGTGTGCCATTGATGTTATGTTCCATTTAATTTATATATATATATATATATATATATATATAGCTTATGAACTATTCAAAACATATTGGAAAGAAGGTACTATATTTATCATGTTAGTTATAAATTATTTCATGCGTATCAGGCTATCAGCATATAGGTCCACACTTTTCGGTTTTCACTATATGAAGTGTCTATATTAGAACTTGAGAATTTATTTTAAAAGTTTCGAGTTTGAATTTTGAAATGAATAGGATGCGATTTATAAGATCACCTCCTATCTTGTAACTCCAAACAACATGTATATATAAAGTACTAATTTAATTAAGAAACCAATCATACATAGTTTACTTCATGAATCAAATTAGCCCTTCTAGTTACTTAGAGTCTATAGATGTTTTAGGAGTGATTTCAATAATTAAAGAGCAAAATGTCATGCCACCCAAATATATATTCTAATAAACAGGGCCCTTGAACTTTTGCATGAGCAAAAAGCAGCATGATTTCCACAATGGGGAAAAAATGGTCAAAACTTGTGGATGTAGAGAACAGGGATCATCTTTTTTCTCTTTTTCTTTTTGCTTTCCTGTTTCTGTCTTAAGGAATGAAGAATGATCAGAACAGGTTGGAAGATGATAACAAACTTCCAATTAGCCTTTCTACCATGCTTAGTGGGATCTCTTGCATGAATGTGGCCTTTTAGAGGATTCACACACAACTAATTTACATAAAAGGAAACTAATGAGTCTAAGAATAAAGATATATTACTATTGAAATGCAAGGAAAAAGGGCAATTTGCATGGTGCTGACTGCTGAGAGCCTGAGACTAGAGAAGTGGGAAATGGTTGAAAAAAGAAAGATGGGCTCAAAGTCAAAGGCGCATTGTGACTCGGCCCATGATAGAGGCAATGCTGATTTGTGTTGATGAAGCTGCTTTAAATTGGGCTGATGTTAGCTTAATGGGTTTCTTATATTCAAAAGAGGAAGACAGTTGTTGCAAATGGGGGGTATAACCTATTGGCTATTGCTTCCTAAGCCTCCTTTTATCTTTTTTCGTCCAAAAGGCAAGACCAAGAAGAATGAATTGAACCCAAAAATGAAAAAGAAAGGAAAAGAAAAGAAAAGCCCCCAAAAATTTTCTTTTCTGTTGGGCCTAGAGGTTACAGTTGTTCATGGGAATGGGCTAATTTGCTACAGTAAGATGATTTATTATTGTGATGATACTACCAAATAATGCAACTTCAATTTCTTTTCTTTCTTTTTTTTTAGAAAACTCCAAATTCAAGTGTTATTTCATGATCTACAAATGCAACAGTTTTATGTATTACATTACTCGCAAGTCCCTTATTGATAGTATCATTTATACGATAGTTTCAATATTATTATGATAATAAGAAAGAAAATGCGACGCCTTCTGGCATTTGACCTATTGATAGAGTGCTAAACTCTTAATTTTAGTGGCTAGATTTCAATCCCTAACAGTCTCAATTAAAAAAAAAAATTCAGCTTCATTATATTAAAAATTAAGGGCTAACATTAGGTCAAATTTTTTTTATTCTTTATATCAAAAATATTTTTTTCATTCTATAATATGCAGTAACAAATTATTTATTTATTTTTTTGTACTGATAAGATATTCTTGTTTCAATATGGCAATGACCCATGACCAACAACCCTAATAAATTTTCCAAATTTTAATAAGAGCAAAGAAGCAACATGCCCATGAGGAAGGTAGGCAAGAAGCAAGGCAATGAGACATCTATGTCTGTGCTGTATAATTTATAAGGATGAAAGGAATCAAATGCCAATGTGATCCATCATCTTTCTTTTTTTTTTTTTGGTACCGCAATGTGATCCATCATCATCAAGTCAAATACGACACTACCATTTCTCCTCCACAAACAATATTATTCATTGCCTCTTGCCCTTTTCATTGACCAATCCGTGCAATGATTGTCATTATAAAATGCACCACTTGAACACTTTATATATTTTTTATCAACTCCAAACCAGCTCTTCGGCCAAAAATAATAAAATAAACTCCAAACCTCTTCTAAATCATCTTTTAAATCATGAAGAAAGAAAATGACTTTTTATAATCTAGTATCCTGAAAACATGTTCTAAGGTTACCATTAAATAACTTTCTTTTTGATATGTAGAGATGTAGAGGTAGTAGCTGAGTTCCAACTTCTAACCATTTACTTTAGGTTAGAGGAGAAATTCAACTAATTTATTGTTTCAATTCACTGATATTTAATACATTATTATTTGTTTGTTAACAAAAAAATACATTATTATTTTGCATTTAGTAAAAAGAATAAAAGGGTCTACATATATAAATAACATTTTTACTGGCCTAAATAATACATATTGCGCAGGGTCTATTAAGTACATTATTATTTATTACACTTTTAGTTTCAATTAAGAAAAAAACATACATTCCTCAAAAAAAAAAAACATACATACACAGAAATACAAAACAAACCCCTCTTTTATATATATATATATATATATATATATATATAT